>BQNB010126191.1:0-19640 GCA_026074375.1 Tanacetum coccineum
GGGATCAACAAGTGGTATCAGAGCTTGTTGAGAAACTTTGAATAAGAACTCTAACTCTACTCAAGATCTGTTAGTCAAAGAAAAAATGGTGAGAAACTACCCAAAAAGGCACTAAAACTTCCAGTACTCAAAACTGGAGAGTATGATCTATGGAGCATGAGGATGGAATAATAACTTACTTTCACTGATCATGCCCTTTGGGAGGTAATAGTAAATGGTGATTCAGTTACACCAGTTGCATCAGCTAGTACTGGTGCTGAAGGTCCTATTCCTCCTAAAACTGTTGAACAAAAGCTAGTAAGGAAAAATGAACTAAAAGCATAAAGCACTCTTATGCTAGCCATTCCTGATGAGCACCTACTGAAGTTTCATGCCTGTAAGGATGCAAAGTCCCTATGGGAAGCTATCAAGAATAGGTTTGGAGGCAACAAGGAATCAAAGAAGATGCAGAAGACCATTCTCAAGCAGAATTATGAAAACTTTGCTGCATCAAGTAATGAAGGACTGGATAAAATATATTGCTTTAATCATGAGAAACAAATCTGATCTAGACACATTGAGCATGGATGATTTGTATAATAATCTAAAGGTGTATGAATCTGAGATCAAAGGTCAAACAAGTTCAAGCTCAAATTCTTAGAATGTGGCCTTTGTTTCCTCTAATAACTCTAGCAGCACTAATAAAATAGTTAATACGGCTCATGATGTTTCTGCTGCTAGTTCTAAAGATTAAGCTTCTACTGCATCATATGCTGATGATGTTATGTTTTCTTTCTTTGCTAACCAATCCAATGCCCCACAATTGGACAATGAAGATTTGGAACAAATTGATGCTGATGATCTTGAAGAAATGGATCTTAAATGGCAAGTAGCAATGCTTACCATGAGAGTTAAGAGGTTCATAAAGAAAACAAGAAGGAAGCTAGATTTAAATAGCAAAGAGAGTGTTGGCTTTGACAGGACAAAGGTTGAATGCTACAACTGCTATAGGAGAGGTCATTTTGAAGAGAATGCAGGGCGCCAAAGATTCAGGGGAATAGAAACAGAGATGATCCAAGAAGGAATGCTCTAGTGGACACATCTACTACTAACACCTTGGTTGTTCAAGATGGAATAGGTGGTTATGATTGGAGCTTTCAAGCTGAAGAAGACATCACAAACTTTGCTCTAATGGCCTATACATCTCAAGGTTCATCAAGTTCATCAAGTTCAGACTCTAAGGTACATACTTGCTCTAAAGATTGTTTAAAATCATATGAAGCTCTTCAAAAATAGTATGATCAACAGCGTGAAGCTCTTAATAAATCTAATCTAGAAATAATAGGTTATCAAATGGGATTAGAATCATTAGAAGCTAGGATAGTTGTTCATGAAAAGAATGAAGCTGTTTATGAAGAAAATATTGAATTTTTAAAGTATGATGTCCAAGTGAAAGATATTTCTATCAAAGACCTTAAAAATCAGTTAGAAGAAGCTTTAAAAGAGAAAGATGATTTGAAACTTAAACTAGAAAAATTTGAAGAATCATCAAAGAATCTAACTAAACTGATTAATAGTCAAATAAGTGCTAAAGACAAAACTGGTCTTGGTTATGATGGTCAAATGAATGAGAGTGAATTGAATAATATTCATATGAATGAGAGTGAAGTGGTTCATAGTGTGTTTAACAGTAGAGAAAGTGATGTGGATGATAATCCAGTAAATGATAGATTCAAAACAGGTGAAGGGTTTCATGCAGTTCCCCCTCCCTACACTGGGAACTACATGCCCCCAAGACCTGACTTATCTTTTGCTGGGTTAGATGAATCTGTTTTTAAGTCTGCAGTGAGAAAGACCACCACTAGTGTGCCTGAAACTGAAACTAGTATATCTAAGACTAGTAAGGATATTGTAGAAAAGCCTAAAACTGTTAGGCCTAGTGCTCCTATCATTGAAGAATGGGACACTGATAATGATAATGATAGTGTGTTTAGACCTAAATCTGATCAGACAAAACCAAAGTTTACTAAAATCAATTTTGTCAAATCTGGTGAGAATGTGAAATCTGTTAATAAGGAAAACACACATAGGCAAGTAGAGTATCCTAGGAAAAGTCAAAGTCCTAGGGGTAATAGAAGAAACTGGAATGGGATGATGACTCAGAAACTAGGGAATGGTTTTGAGTTTATAAAGAAAGCTTGTTTTGTATGTGGGAGTTTCAACCATTTAATCAAAGACTGTGATTTTCATGACAATAAAATGGTAGAAAAACCAGTGTTGAATAATAAGGGAAGGGTTACTGGTCAAAGGGAAATTAGACCAGTATGGAACAATGCTCAGAGGGTGAACCACCAAAATAAATTGACTCACCCACATCCTAAAAGGAATTTTGTTCCAACAGCAGTTGCAACAAAGTCAGGACAAGTGCCAGTTAATGCTGCTAAGCAAAGCTCTCCAAGAGCAGCAGCATCAATTAGTACTGTCAGGCCTGTTAATATTGTTGCCCCTAAACCAAAAGTGAATGAAATTCACCCCGAAACCCCACCCCCACACCCACCCCCCCCCCCCCCCCCGCCCCCGCCCCCTCTCCCAAACTCCCCCTCCCCCCCCCTCCCCTCCTGCTGACACCCCCCCCCACCCAACCCCAGGCCACCCTCCCGACAACCCCCCCCCCACGCTCCACACCCCCCCCCCCTCCCTCCCCCACCCCCAGCCCCCCCACCCACCCCCTCTCACCTCTCTATCCCCCCCCCCCCCCCCCCCGCCCCCCCCCTACCGCCCCCACTTCCCCCCTCCCCGCCCCTCGTCCCCACACCCTCCCGCCACCTACCTTCCCCCACCCCCCCCCCCCCCCCCAACCCCCCCCGCCCCCCCCTCCCCCCTCTCCCCTCCCTCCCCCCCCCCCCCACCCCCCCACACACCCCCCACCCATCCCACCCAACCCCCCACCCCCCCCGCTCCCCCCCCCTCCCCCCGCACCACCGATCCTCCCCACCCCCCACCCCCCCACCCAACCCCAACCACACTACCACCCCCCCCTCCTATCTCCCCACCCCCCCCCGCCGCCCTCCACCGGTCCCCCCGCCCCTCCCCTTGCCCATCGTCCCTTCACGTCCCCGCCCGCCCCGCCGCCCACCTTGTGCCCTCCCCCCACCCCCACCCACTCACCCCCCGCTCCCACCCCATCCCCCCTCCGCCCCCCCCCACACCCCCCAAGCCCCCCACCCCCACCGCCTCCACGACCCCAACCCCACCCCCCCCCCCACGTCCCCCCCCCCCCTTACCCTCCCGCCTCCCCCCCCCCCCCAACCCCCCACCCCCCCCCCCTCCCCACAGCCCCCCCCCCCCCCCCCTCCCCCCACCCCCGTTCGCCCCCTCGCCCACCCCCCTCCCCCCCCACCCCCCCCCCCCCCCTCCCGCCCCTCCCCCCCGCACCACCCGCCCTCCCGGCCCCACTCCCGCCCCCCCCCCCACCCCCGCACCCCGCTCCCCCACACTCCCCCGCCCCCCCTCCCCCCCCCTGCCCCCCCCCGCCCCCCCCCCCCCCCCCCCCCCCCCCCCGCGCCCCCCGCCCTCCCACCCCCCCCCCCCCCCCCCCCCCGCGCAACCGTCCTCAAACGCCCCCCGCACCCCCCCCCCCCACCCCCCCCTCCCCCCCCCACCCCCAGCCCCCCTCCCCCTCACCCCGAATCCCCCACAACTCCCCCCTACCCCCCCACCCCCAGCCCCACCGCCCCCCACCCGCCACCCCCCCCCCCCCCCCTCCATCCCACCCACCCCGCCCCCCCCCCCCCCCCCCCCCTCCCCCCCCCCCCCCACCCCCCCCCCCCCCCCACACTCATCACCCCCCCCCTACCTCCCCCTCTCCCCCCCCAGCCTACGCCCCCCCCCGCCCCTCACCCTCCTGTCCCCCCGCACTACTCCCCCTCCCGCCCTCCCCCTAGCCCCATCCCCCACCCCTCCCACTCCTACCTCCCACCTCCCTCTCCCTCCACCGTCGCACCCCACCCCCCCCCTCCCCCCCCCCACACCCCCCCCCGCCCCCCCCCCCGCCCCACCCTCACCCCTCCCACCATCCCACCCCCCGCCCCCCACCCCCCCCCCCCCCCCCGGCCCCCCGCCCCGCCCACGCCCCCACCCCTCCCCCCCCCCGCCCCCCCCCCCCCCCCCCCCCCCCCGCCCTCCCCCCCTCACCCCCCCCCCCACCCGCCCCCCCCCCCCCCCCCTCCCCCCGCCCCCCCCCCCCTCCCCCCCCCCCCTACTCCCCGACCCCCTCCCCCTTCCCCCCCCCCCCCCCCCTCCCCCCCCCCACCCACCCCCCCCTCGCCCCCGCCCCCCCATCCGTCCCCTCGACCCCCCCCATCACCCCCCCCCCTCCCCCCCACCCCCTCCCCGCACCACACCCCGCCCCCCCAACCCCCCTCCCAACCCCCCCCCCTAGCGTCCCCCCCCTGGCCCCCCCCCCCTCGGCCACCCACCCCCCCCCCCCCCCCCCCCCCCCCCCTCGTCAACGCACCCCACGTCCCCCCTCACCCCCCCCCCGCGCCCCCCTCCCCCCCCCCCCCTCCCTCCCTCCCCCCTGCGGACAGCCCCCCCCACCACCCCCGCCCCCCCCCCGACCCCCTCCCCCCCCCCCCCACCCCCCCCCCCTCCCTCCTCCCCGCCCCTGCCCCCCACCCCCCCCCCCCTCCCCCCGCTCCCCCCACCCCACCCCCCCCACAATCCCCCCACCCCCCCCCCCCCGGCCCCCTCTCGCCCCCCCCCCACCCCCCCCAACAACACCGCCCCCCCGCTCACCCCCGCACCCACCCCTCCCCCCCAACCCCCCCCGACGCCCCCCCCCCATCCCCCCCCCCCCCACCCCCCGCCCCCTCCCCACCCCCCCCACCCACTCCCCGGCCCCCTCCCCCGCCCCCCCCCCCCCCACCCCCCCGCCCCCCCTACCTCATACCTCCCCACTACCGCCCCCCCCACCCACTCCGCCCCCACCTCCCCCCCCCCGCTCCCACATACCACACTCTGCACCGTGCTCCCCCCCCCCCCCCCCACCCCCGCCACCACCCCCCACCCCCCGCCTCCCCCCCCACCCCCCACCCCCCCCCCAACCAGCCCACCAACCCGCGCTACCCGCCTCCTCCCCGCCCCCTCCCCCTCCCCCCGCCCACCCACCCCCACCCACCGTCTAGCGCCGCCCCCACACCACCACCCCCCCCCCCCCCCTCCACTCCCTCCCTACGCCCCCCCCCTCTCCCCCTCCCCCCCCTACTCTCCCCACCCCCCCCCACCCCCCACCGCCCCCCTCACCCCCCCCCTCCCTCCCAACCCCCCCGCCCCCTCCCCACCCGTCACCCCCCACCCTCCCCCCCCCCACCCCTCCCCTCTCCCCCACCTCCCCCCCCCATCCCCACACTACACACTCCCCCCCCCCTCTTACCCCCCACTCATCCCCCACCCCCCCCCCCCCCCCCTCGCGAACCCGCCCCCACCCCCCCTCCTACCACCCCCCCCCCCCACACCCGCCCCTACCGCATCGCGCCCCACCCCGCCCCCTCCTTTCCACACCCCCCACCCCCCCCCTCCTCTCCCCTCCTCCCCCCCCACCTCCCACCCTTACCCCCCGCTGGCTCCCCCACCCCCCCCCCCGACCTCTGCCCCCCCCCGCCCCCCCCCCACCCCTCCCCCCACCACCCCGACCACCCCCTCCCCCCCTCCCTCTCTCGCCACCTCCCCACTTCCCGCCCTCCCCCTCCCCCCACCCCCGCCCCGCCCCCCCCTAGCAGCCCCCCCCCACCTCCGACACACCCTGCGACCCCCGCCCGCACCACCCCCCCCCCCCCCCCCCCCCTCCCCCCCACCCCCCAAAACCCGCGCCCTCCGCCCCCTGCCCCCACCGCGCCCCCACCCCCCCCCCGTCTATAACCCCCCCCCCCCCCCACATCCCCACCTCCCCAACGCACCCCGACCCCCCGACCCCCCCCTCCCGACCCGACCAACCTCCCCCTCCCCACCCCCCCCCTGCCCCCCCCCCCCCCGCCTACCCTCCCCCCGCCCACCCACCCCTTCCACATACTCCCTCCACCCCCCAGCCCGACCCCCAACATGTGCCTCCCATCCCCATCCCCCCCCTCCACCTCACCCTACACCCCCCACCCACCCGCCCACCCAATCCCCCCGCCCCCCCAGCTAACCCCCCCGCCCCCCTCCCCCCGCGCCCCCGAGCGCTCTCCCCCCTCCCCCGCCCCCCCCTCCCCCCTCCCCCCCCCCCCCACCCAACATTCGCCCCCCAGCCCCGCCACCCCCCCCCAGCCCCATCCACGCCCCCTACCCCGTTCCCCCCCCCTGTCCACTCCCACTTCCCCCCCACCCACCCGCTCCCCCACCCCACTCCCCCTGACAACTCCCACCCCCCGCCTACCCCCCCACCCCCCACATCCCACTCACCCCCCACCTAAACCCCCCCCCACCCCAAACTCCCCCCCACCCTCCACCCACACCCCCCTAGCCCCCCCTCCCAGACCTTTCTTCTAGCGCCACCCCCACCTCCCCCCACCCCCACCCCACCCCCTCCCCTCTCACCACGCACTTGGTCACCGCTCCACCCCCTCCCCCCCCGCCCCCCCTCCCCCCTTCCCCCCCCCCCCTCCCCGCCACCCCAATCCTCCCACCTGCCCCACCCCCCACCCCCCCCGTCGCCCCCCTCACCCCGCCACCCCCACCTCCCCAGCCCCCCCCCCACCCCCACCAGCCCATCCCCCCCACACCCCTAACCACTCCCGTCCTAGCCCCCCCCCGCCCCCCCTCTCCCCCCCCTCCCCCCCCCCAACGCAGCTCCCACCCCCCCTCCTCCCCCCGCCCCCCCCCCACCCCTCCCCCCCCCACCCTCCCCCTCCTCCCACCCCGTCCCCCCCCCCCTCCTCACCCCCCCCCCCCTCCCCCCACCCCACCCCTCCTCCTCAACCCCCACCCGCCCCACCTCCCCCCCCTTCCCCCCCTCCTCCCCCATTTTACAAACCCCCCCCCCCCCCCCCCCCTCCACACGCGCCCCTGCTCCCCACGACCCCCCACCACCCCCCACCCCCACCCCCCCCCGCCCCCGCCCCTCACCCCCCCCTACAAAACCGACACCCCCCCCGACCCCCCCCCCCCCCCTCTCCATCCCCCCCCCCCCCCCCCGACCCCCCCCTCTCCCACCCCCGCCCCCATCCCCCCCCCCCCCCCACCCTACCCTCGCCCCCCACCTCCCACTCCTAGCTCCCCCACCCCACCACACTCACCCCCCCCCCCCTCCCACCCCCCAACCCTTCCACCCCCCCCCCTCCCCCCTCCCCGCCCCCTCCCTCCCCACCCCATCCCTCCCCTCCCCCCCACCCCTCCCTAGCCCTCCGCCTTCCACCACCCCCTACGACCCCCCAGCCCCCCCCCCCCCCCCCTCCACCCCCCCCTCCCTCCCCCCCCCCCCCCGCCTCCCTACACCGACCCACCGCCCCCCACCCCCCATCCCCTCTCCCGTCAACCACCTCCCCTCCCCATCTGCCCCCCACGCTTGCCCTTCCCACCCTCCCCCACCCGCCCCCCCCCCCCCCCCTTCCCGACCCCCACCGCGGCCAACATACCACACATTAGTCGTCCCCATATCCCACATAACACCTTCCCCCCCTCCACTTCCCTACCCTACACCCCTCTCCCCTACCCCTACCACATTACCACTCCTCCCCATTCCAATTTCATCTCCAACCCCCCACTTTCCTTAAAAAATCTAAACCCCCGCCCGCAATAAATACATATTCCAGTAAAACCCCCAAAACCACCCTCCGATACACAGACCATCCACACCCCACTACTCCCCCCCACTAGAAATCAACCACCGTTCCGGTGAAACCATTACCCCCTGTCTGCAAATCCCCCCGACAGTCCCCCATCACATCGGTATCCCCCCCCACTCCCAAGCCTCACCCCCCACCTCCCCTGCCAAAAGAAACCCCCCCTCCTAATCCACCCCGATCTGACCTTATGCCAAGCACAAGCTCCAACGCACCGCTCAACCACTCGAATCAGCCACACATAGAACAGACAGTCCAGAAAAACATGACTTCACCCTCCACTAGAAGATAAGCTCAGTCCAATACCCCATCACAAAATCTTAAATACAAGCCATTCATCAGTAAAGAAGGGCTTTTAACCCAAAAAACAACAGCTAAAACCAGAATTTTAATGAAAAAGTAAAAAATGTCAAGAGGATCTCAATGTAACTACTGTTGGGCCAAAAGCAGTAGTTAGTGATGAGTATAAGTGAAATGGGGAAAAGCTGTTAAGTCCTCAGCATGCTGGATTTGGAGACCAACAGGAAATGTTATTGAACAAACACCAAAGACCTTGATCATACATTCTTCAAAAGATTGACTATGATGAAGACTACAAGGCAGACTCAAGACATGCAATGTCATGGGTCACCAAGAGAAACAAATACTCAAATTTTAAGTGCAGGAGTAATTACAATATACTTATACAGGATCAAGGGAATTTTGACATGGTTGCTCCTAGCATATAGACTGGAAACAATACCCTTCTTACACAGATTACAAGAAATTGTGGTGGATATGCTTGCGAATTGGAAGGAAGGTCCTAAAGGAGTAAAAATACTATAAAAGTAAAATAAGGACTGGTAAATTAGACTTTAAAGATGTATACTTTGTAAAGGAACTTAAGTTTAACCCTTTCTCTGTCTCATAAATGTGTGACAAGAAAAAACAGTGTATTTTCACTAAACGCATGTCTTGTTCTATCTCCTGATTTAAGCTACTAGATGAAATGTCAAGTCTTGCTTAAAGTTCCAGACATGACAACATTTACAGTTTGATCTAAAGAAATTGTTCCGTCAGAGGTTTGACTGTTTATTTGCAAAGGCAATAAATAGATGAGATCTAATTTATAACAAATGTGAGGCTAGGTCAAATAAACTTATAAAACTATGAACAACTAGTAAGGTGGAAACCCTTGTAAGAGGTTTGCCTTCAAAGCTTTTTGAAAATGACCATACTTGTGTTGCTTGTCAGAAGAGAAAGTAACACAAAGCCTCTTGTAAGACCAAGCTTGTGAGCTCTATCAGCCAACCCTTACAGATGTTGCATATGGACTTATTTGGGCCAACATCTGTAAGGAGTATCAATCACAAGACATATTTCCTTGTTGTCACTACTGACTTTAGTAGGTTTAGTTGGGTTTTCTTTTTGGCCACTAAGGATGAGACTAGTGGGATCCTTAAAACTTTTATAACTGGCATTGAAAACCAAATAAATCATAAGGTTAAAATCATCAGATGTGACAATGGAACTGAGTTTAAAAATAATGACATGAATCAGTTTTGTGGGATGAAAGTGATTAAGAGGGAATTTAGTGTTGCAAGAACTCCACAACAAAATAGAGTTGCCTAAGAAAGAAATAGGAACATAATATAAGGAAAAAGAGGCAGCTAGGACTATGCTAGCAGATTCACTCTTACCAACTACATTTTGGGCTGAAGCAGTTAATACTGCTTATTATGTTCAGAATAGGGTTTTAGTGACTAAGCCTCACAACAAGACACCTTATGAACTATTACATGGTAGACCACCTAGTATAAGCTTTATGCGACCTTTTGGGTGTCCTGTGACCATTATTAATACCTTAGATCCCCTAGGCAAATTTGATGGGAAGGCTGATGAGGGGTTCTTGGTTGGATACTCTATAAATAGCAAAGCTTTTAGGGTATTTAACACTAGAACTAGGAAAGTAGGGGAGAACCTGCACATAACCTTTCTTGAAAATAGACCCAATTTTGCAAGGAGTGGATTGGCTCTTTGATATTGATTTACTAACAAACTCTATAAATTATGAGCCAGTTACTGCAGGGAATCAGACTAATAGGAATGCAGGTATCAAAGAGTATGTTGATGCAGTACCTACTCAACAATATATTATGCTACCATTCCTTCCTGATAGTCTACAGAGCTTAGAGGATGTAGTTGCTGATGATGCTGGTAAAAAGATTACTGAAGAACTAGTAAATAAGGGTGAAAGAAATGGTCAAGAGAAGGAAGGAGAAGCTTTAAAATAAGAAGGTGGCCATCATGAGTGCAGGATTTGAGAGCTGAATTAGATAAATTGCTTGTTCAACAGAAGGAAGATTATGCTAACAGCACTAACAGAGTTTCTACTGTTAGTCCATCTGTTAGTGTTGCTGGGAAAAGTTTTGTTAATGATCTTCTAACTGATCCTCTTATGCCTGATTTGGAGGATACTACTGATCTTTTAAATACTGGTATCTTTAGTGGTACATATGATGATGAAGATGTGGGTGCATAGGCTGACCTCAACAACTTGGAAACAACCATGAATGTCAGTCCTATTCCCACAACCAGAATTCACAAGGATCATCCTAAAGACCAGATCATTAGAGACATAAATTCAGCTACTCAAACAAGGAGGATGACCAAGATTTCTAAAGAACATGCAATGGTCAGTTACATTAACAAGCAGAGAAGAACAAATAAAAAAAATTATTAAAACTGCTTATTTTCCTGTTTTCTCTTACAAATAGAACCCAAGAAGGTGACACAAGCCTTGACAGATCAAAGTTGGATAGAGGCAATGCAAGAAGAGTTGCTACAGTTTAGATTGAAGAAGGTTTGGAGATTGGTTGGTTTACCTAAAGGCAAGCATGCCATTAGAACAAAATGGGTCTATAAAAACAAGAAAGATGATAGAGGGATAGTAGTTAGAAAAAAGGCAAGGCTGGTGGTACAAGGTTATACCCAAGAAGAAGGAATTGATTAAGATGAGGTTTTTGCTCCTGCTGCTAAGATAGAAGCAATCAGGTTATTTTTGGCCTATCCATCATTTATGAGGTTTATTGTGTACCAGGTGAATGTAAAGAGTGCCTTTTTATATGGTACTATTGAAGAGGAGGTGTATGTGTGCCAACCTCTTGGTTTTGAAGATCCATAGTTCCCTGACAAAGTTTATAAGGTAGAAAAAGCTTTATATGGTCTACATCAAGCTCCTAGAGCCTGGTATGAGACCTTGTCTACCTACTTATTAGAAAATGGATTTAGGATAGGCACTATAGATAAGAATCTATTCATCAAGAAGGACAAAGGTGATATCCTATTAGTGCAGGTGTATGTTGATGACATCATCTTTGGGTCCACAAAGAAGTCTTTATGTGTTATCGGTTCCATTAGGCAATGACAATTTTGGTGCGTTACACAAATTATCTTTCAAAGTATGAAAAGCTTCCTCTTGTTCCACGCCCCACTAGTACTTTCAATTCTTCTGCCTCAGTGAAGTAAAGGGTTTAGTAATCTTGGAAAAATTTGCGAAAGAAAAACATCGATGGTAACCTGCCAACCTCATAAATGACCGTATCTCTGACGGTGTCTTAAGATCTTTTCTAATTCTTTGTTACTTCAGTCTTGCTTGGGTCCACATGAATACCATTGTTATTAACAACATGTCCAAGGAAATGTATTCCTTGTAGCTAAAATTCACACTTAGAAAAGTTGACAAACAACTTCTCCTCCTTCTGCAACTCCAATTCTAACTTCAAATAAACTTCGTGATTCTCCTTAGACTTCGAGTAGATCCAAAATGTCATCAATGAACACAACGACAAACTAATCTAGATACGGCTTGCACACCCGTTTTATTAAGTCCATAAATACCGCTGGTAAATAGGTTAACCCAAAAGGCATAACCGTAAACTCAAAGTGTCCATACCGCGTCCTAAATGCGGTCTTTCGAATATTTTCTTTATGCACTCTTTTTTTGGGTAAAGGGTTGCCCTGGTAAAGTATATTAAAACCAAAAAAGTTAAGTACAAATGGAATGTGGCTGAAGTACCACATTAACCTCAAGCTAAACAGCTTAATAAACACCTAAAACTAGAGCTTATGACATGCCATAAACTCTTACAACTCTAGAAACAACTAATTGCAACTAGAACACATAACACAACTAAACAAGCTAACCAGCAGCAGCCGTGAAAGATGAACTTCCACCAGCTTTTGTGTTTTAAATTAAGTTGAATTAAGTTAGCCATCATCAACACACATTTTCCTCACCAACTTCTTTCATCTTTTCCTTCTTCTTCTTCTTCATTTAAGGAAGAAAAAGAATTAGACATGGAGAGATTATCTTTCTTAGATGAATTACCAGTACGTACTTCAACATAGGAGGTTCGATTGAACGTTATAAATCCCACATAAGTATTTCCCTCTTTGGTGCACTTGTAGGTCGCTTTAAAGCTCAATCTAACTATTATGTTTAAACCGACGGACCAGTAAACTGACGCGCCATTGATAGACTTGGACTTACCTTTCCTCTTCTTCTTTTTACCCACCGTTTGGAAACCATCATTAGTCTTCTCAGCATTAGGGGTAACAACATTAGAAGTAGCAACAATAGGAGGACTCACCACTTTTTTAGGGAAATAGTCATGAACATGACCAAAAATCTTACATGTATCACATCTGGGCGACCTTCCAATCAATACTCAAACACGTAAGGTTTCTTTCTTTGGTAAATCATCCTCAGAAAGAGAAGGAATACTAATACTAACAACAGTCCACGAGATCAGCCTTGAATTTAACCTCACATTAAAGCAACCGACAAACTACTCCTTACCCCACGAATCAATAACACATTGACTTGTGTAGGACTCAAGCATAACAGTTTACCAATAACTACAATAGAACTAATACATCCTCTTCAAAAACTTGAATAGGAACATCATGCAATTTAAACCCATATCAGAATACGAATCAATTCTTCTTTGACAATCTAGTATCCATCGACCATTTCTTGAGAATGATTCGGAAGATTTACGAATCAACCAAGACCACCCTCCAGAAACACAGCCTCTAAAACCAGCCCGGAGAATCAAATTTAAAGAAGAAAAGTAAGCCTTTGAGAATTCATCATAATCCTTTTCAGCCTATGTTTCACCCAGTTGTTCCTCAGTCATAGTATTCAACAACCGGAAACGTAAACCATTCTCATTTCTAAAAAGTAATCCAAATATGAGTGTTGTTCAAAGCGAGTTAACTACTATAACCTTTTCCAACTACTTTACGAGGAATAGAGATGTTAACACCATCAAATACGGATCAACCACCAAGGTACGAAAGTTAGAATTAACATTTGGGTTGATCCTTTGCATTCCCACCCGCAACTACTCCATAATAGGAGATGACTTATTGAGAGTCCACAACTGAACTATAGGTCACGTAGTATTGTGGATACATCACATTAAACTAATTGAATCATCAGCCAAAACGAAACCATACAAGGGATAACATACATCATTATACGATCGAACCTTAATTGAATTACATAATAAACCTAATGCTTTCCATATGTTTTCCATACAATCTTTCATTAGTCAACTCATATAATAACACATCATGATTACCAGCATCAAATCATTAATTAACTTTTGCAAGTCACGCCACAATGGCAGCAACATCGAATACTATACAGTTCAAAGGTGCACGTTATAATAGAAGAAGACGGAGAAACCAAAGGAGAAGATGTACTCACCTTTGGACTACTTCTAAGTTGCATACCAACCCTAGCAGCACCATCTCCAAACGTAGTACCCTTATCACTTGTATTCGACATTCTTGACTGCAACAAGCAAAACGGAACCTAAAAAACCCTAAACAAAGAAAACTAAAAGATCAACACAGCAGCTATGAGATCCACGTTTATCTCATCACGAAAAACCTTTGAAGGAAGGCAATAATATAAATACACGAAGGACTATCTGACTTCCATAATGAAAGTTGAAAAGAATTAATAAAGATCCCTAAAGAACGAAAAAAACACCAAACCCTAAATGAGATATCGCACCCTAATTCTTTAGAGAAACATCAATCAAATAAGAAACTTGTTAAATCATTATAATCATAAGATTAACAGATTAAACAAGAGTATTATATGATATTCGGATCAAGAAAGAAGAAGATTATGCGATCAGAATTGATGGAATAGAGGGAGCTGTTTTTTCACCCATAGAAGATACCTTTTGGGTTTTTTTTTCTTTATGCACTCTCAGCTGATGATAACCAGATCGAAGATTTATCGTAGAAAAATAACGTGAATCTTGTAATTGGTCGAACAAGTCATCGATCTCGGGGAGAGGATAATGGTTCCTAAAGGATCAACTTACTCAATTCCCAGTTATTCTTGTACATTCAGAACGAACCACCTTTCTTCTCGACAAACAGCACGGGTGCTCCCCCACGAGGAGTGACTTGATCGAATATAACGTATATCAAACGAATTCAAAGGTTTATGAGTTACCAAATAGAGTATCAAATGAATATTGAATCAAGGCTAGGAAACACTTAAGGGATTTCACAGTTTCAAATAGGTGCGAATCAAATGTTAAGAAATTCCTTCGAAAGAAAGGACATAATATCTCTACCAATAAGGAACGCGAACGAAAGAATCGTTAGACGCAAAATTACAAAAGAATCACATATCGAATTAACGATACATATTGAGATCGATAAATGAGAAAGGAAAAATTCTTAAACCAATAATTGATTTTATCTGTAAGAACCAACTAAACACTGTTTTTTTATTGAAAACACTTTAAACACACAAATCATTTTAAATATTCAAGTTATTTTTATATATGAAAATCATTTTAGATATTTTAAATTACTTTAAATCTAATTTTATTAAAGCTCATTTTAAATTCAACTATCATAAAATCAAGAGATAGTTATATAAATGTTGTATCACATGCTTGTATAAATTATTTTAAACATACTTTTTAGAAACTAAAAAAATAAAAATAAAGCGACGATCATATAAAGTTTGGTATCATATTTTTTTTAAAGATGATTTTAAGCATATCTTATTCATAAAGATCATTTTAAACATAGTCCTGATAGTCAACTGGTACCACATCGTTTCATAAAACCATAGTAGACACAGTTTTTATATATTTATTTATCAAAAGACAGTCATACAAAAACGGTATCGTAATAAACTTACTCAAAACAGTTTTCCTAAACATCTTCAAGACGTATTTCAAAAGGATTTTCACACTCTATTATCATTAAGAAAATGTCTTCCACATAAAGGAGACCATATAACAAAAGGATAATCACATCATCGGGAAGGAAATCAAAGGGGAGTATATAAAGAAACGACAAAAGAGAGTACGAGGAACCTTATAGTCATAATATCAGTCAAACGAACGCGTACTAGAGAAATTCATGCAAAGACATTACCAACCAAAAGAGGAACATAAAGACTCATCCATCCTAACGATCAAAAGGACAACGCAAAAAAGCATCGGTACTAACATTTCACAAACATGTTACGAAAAACTAAAGGATGTATAAAAGTAGGGTGTAAATATACGCACTAACATGTTATGAACAAATAGTGCTTCAAAGAAAACTCAAACCCTTTCACAAGTAATCAATGCAAGGAAGGAACCAATGAAACATACTAATAACCAAAAGCAGTAGTTCCGAACAACCAATAAATATCAAGACGCTGAATGGGAATGATGGAACATCCGTACACACATGGTACGAACAAGGAAAGCTAAAATGAGAGTTAGATATCCTGAACGTATAATCGAGCAAACGAACAAACCCAATAATCATAATAATAGCAATTACAGGTATCCGGGGAATCTGCAAACGTTAGATAGAAGGGAAACTTACTACCTACGCAGCTGAGCCTAACATAATCGTACATAAGGTTAAGAGAAGAATTCCCTAACCATGCAACCATCTTATCAGGATTGCACACATCACCACATATTACACTACCATCTAACAAACAAACATTAATCAATGCAATCATGGTCACAAGTCCACGTGTGTGATGCCTTTATAATTATGTTGGCCACCTATAATTATAAGTGCATCCTTTCACACGTGTACTTACTTCCAAGACCACACATCTCAATGACTACACACAAATATACACATATACCACATAACAATTACACGACCCTAATATAACACAAACACGACGTTCTATCAAAGGAATATTTACTTATATAAAGATATATCCAAAAGACAGAAAGAAAATGAAAGCCTTATAGTACCCTAAAATAGGAAATATCCAAATGAAATCATTGATAATAGCAATGTGTCGAGGTAAAAGACGGTTTTAACTTATGTTGTGCCTCGTTTGGGTTTGACTTTGCTTTCGCAAGAGTCACCCAACTCCGCGGGTCCATGCCTACTACAAGCATCCGATAGGCGGTCTGAGTCAGCCATCTCCCTTGACTCTTCTAACTACCCCTCCTCCTTTGGTCCCTCGAGAGGCTCCTCCTCAATTGGCTCCTTTTTTGAATCTTTTTATATTGAGTAACTCGTAGGTCAAAATAAAACAAAGAGAAAAGCAAGAAAACAAAATGCCTAAATAGCTAAACATATAGATCCTATTATGCAGCCATATGAAGGACTCCTAGGTTATAGTCTAGGTCAAACCCCCTACTTCTCTATAACCAAAGGCTTTGATACTGATCTGTCATACCCCGACAAGGTGGAAATGCGAGGCGTAACGAGAATGGATATCATCACAACATAATGGTGTCTATATAGAGAAGTAAAATGCATAAAGAAAACAAGGTATATACACGAGGTGTCATAAAAATACCCAAACAAACATAAAAGATAATAGGCGTCTTGTATTGAAGCAAATGGTTTAACGTCAATAACTAAGAACATGCAAATACACCCAAATAAACCGAAGCAAATCAAATCAACAACATTCCATATTCATTCATGCAAGAAATAAAACTAGGAGATTAAACTCGCAGCAGCCTATATGGTCTCTCTAGCTACTTTTCTTATTCTTAAGATCCTCATGATGCTCACCTAAAAATGATGCTTAAAAACGTCAACACAATGGTTGGTGAGAGTCATAGGTTTACGACATACAATTCAAACTTTAAATCAATCATTGTGATTAGTAAAAGCAAGGTAGGACAAACATCAACTATCATAAACTTATGCTAACATGCAATTTAAATCATCATATCAACAAACCAAATACTAGATAGGCATACCCATCCGATCCATTCCAATACTGGGTAGGCGAACCCATCCGATCCATTCCAAAACTGAGTAGGCATACTCATCCGATCCATTCAATAACACTTGACATGCCAAATATGGAACATGCAAGTAAATCATAATCAACATGTAATATCAAGTCATGTAACAGTCACACAATGTCTATACTCAAATTAAAACACATAATCATAGTAATTTGAAACATTTTAAAACCATTTTTATCATTTCCATCCCAATTTAAAAGCAATGTAGAAAGAGGGACTATGAAACTCACTTGATGCTCAAAGCAGCTTCCAAAATTTCCTAGCACAAAACTACATAATACAATATAAACGTGTTACACGCGACTAAGCCAAATGCTCAAGTCCATGCAACAATCATATGATGGATGTCTAAGGGGTTTACATACCTCCATGGGTCACCCCGACACCATGCCCGACCTTAACCAGTTCATTTACTCATAAGTCCACTTAACTACATTTTACCCGAAAACGCAGAATTTTAGTGTCACTTTTCTAACCTTCAACCCTTATCTACCGAACCTAATAAATTTTCAAATAAATCACCCATGTACCCTTAGGTGTTTACTAACTACTTCATAATCCCCAAAAGCTAAACACATGTGAAAATGCCTCAAATAAATTCCCAACTCAAAAGTACCTAGATTCGGATCTGAACGCGCACTAAAAAGTTTGACCTTGTTAACCATACTTAGACAATGAATTAAGACTTGAGCTGTGAGCTGGAGTTAATAGACGTATAGAACTTGACTTTTTTGTTTTGGCTAACCTTAATTCGAATTTTAAATAGGGGTTTTACCTCTCTAAATCTGACCCATATTTACTGTTTTGACAACTTTTCTTGCAACAACCATTTGACTAACTTTCCGAACTCAAAATCGTTCGAGGTTGGACTTTTGAAAAGTAGACTCTCTGAACTATAATTTAGGTACTAGAAACACCTCAAAACACCTTACCATCATGGAGATATCATTAGTTAAACACAGCCCTAAAATCTACCAAACCCTAATTCACAAATTAACGCGATCTAAGCCTAACCGTTTACACCAATATGATCCTAATCAAACCCTAAACGCATTGGGATGATCATAATTCAATTAATTACAAAAATATTAGAAAGCTTATGATCCATCATATTCATTGTTACATTAAATGAGAATTCAAACTAGGTTAGAAACCTTACCTCTTGATTACTAGATCCTAACACCATAATTCTTGGCTAGCTCTTGATCAAAATTTTATTTCTCCTTGTTCTTAGGGGAGGAGTCGACAGCTCACACAAAGGGAAGAAAGAATGGGACTAAAATTTGGGTTTAGGGCTTCTATACTTAGAGATAATGATCTACAAATCCTAGCCTAACTCAACTTTAGTTTAGTAAAAAAATACTTTTTTTTCTTTTTCTTTATAAACCGATCGGCCACCTATATAAATACATTTTTATTATTATTTTTTATTTAATTATTAATTATACTAGTATCTACATTACCTTAATTTCCTACAAAAACCTTAGAAAAATCGGTAAACCTTTTGCATGAAAAACTAAATACTAACTTTCTATTTATAACTTTCATTTCCAAAAACACTTTCTATATTTAGAAAGTTCCTTACTAACTCCCATATTACACGAACTCAATTCATTTCTAATATGTGATACTTTCCCTAATACTCCAACACATAATTATCCACAAATTGACGTAGCAATGCATGCAAACACGTCACTCATTTCCATTGTCACTACATATGAACAAAATGGAAATAACCCTCAATATCTCAAACCTATTCTAAAATGAGATAAACACGCATCTCAGAATGATAATCATGCACACAGATAAAGCCGCATAGCACACACATATAACATGTATAGACACTTAGCCAACTCTAAAGGTATGACTAACCTGCTCAAATCACGGGAATCACAATTTGGGCATATTTGCATGATTTAAGGGGTTAAGTGACTCTGAAATAGTGTATAAAATGACACCTCATCAATAAGCTACTTGAAAAAGCTAACTTTAAGATGTAGAAAACTAAACAATAAATCAATTATTATCAAATCTAAATCCACCCGAAACTAAGATGTTCTCTTCGAAAAGTGAACTAGAATCGAGTATATTTAAGGATTAGATCTAAAACAATAGACCAAAAAGCTAAATGTATAAGCTAAAAGCTAACTAAACTTCTAGAAATAAGCTATATAAAGCTTATTCGAGAGTTAAAGAAAACGTAAATATTTGAAATAAGCTAATCGAATAAGCTATAAGGAAGTTATCCGAGAATAAGCTAATCTCAATAATCCAAAAATAAGCTATAGAAGAGCTTATTTAGAAATAAGCTAGAAAGGATAAGATAAAAAAGATTAGAGAATAAAAAAAATAATAAGCTCAAGTCACATCAATCTTCAAAACCTTCATCTTCATTAATAATAAGCTAGTACAATAAGCTAAAATATTAAGCTAAAAAAGCTTTTACACAAACCTAAACTAATACAAATAAGCTAATAAGACTATGTGAAAATTAAGTAAAGAAAAAGTGTGAGGAGATTGATAAATG
>BQNB010126192.1:0-19640 GCA_026074375.1 Tanacetum coccineum
CTAATCAATCTTTATTCTTTCTCTGATAAGTCTTTGATCTTTTCTCTGTTAGCATAAACTCTTCCAGCAGTTGTAATCTTTCAACAGTTGTAACTTTCATACCAGCAACATTAACTTTCAATACCTACAGTAGCAACTTTTGTACCCGCAGCATTAACTGTGTACAAGCAGTATTAACTACTTAGAAAGTTTTCTTCAATCTTCACCAGCAGTACTAAGTTACACTAGCAGTAGTAACTACTTAGCATATTTTTCATTAAGATTACTAACAGCACTAATTTATGCTTAGCAGCAGTAACACAAACCTTAGCAGCAGTAACTCTAAGATCATCAAGAAGTCTTTTAATCCCAACAAATGGGGTGATGTCTATAGAGTTTGTGAGGTCTCAACAAAACTTAGCTGATCGCTTGACGAAGAGACTGGCTAAAAACTTGGTTATAAAGTCTGCTGAAGGGATGGAAATAAAGTCCAACTAAGTCGTTGAATGCTAGGACACCCAACTCCCTACTAAGGAAACATGGTAGTTGAGTTCAATGTGGAAAGCTGAATGTTCAGAGGACTGAAGCACATGTATTTACATATCATCCTAAAGATGTGCTTGGAACCTGCTGAAAATGAGGATGAAGTCTTTACTTTTCAATGGTTAATTTCTTTGAAAAAATGCTTAGTAGAAGCATGAATAAAGAGGAACCACCTATGTAAATGTTGAGGTTTTGCCGCTTCAGGGAGCATGGACTTTGGCTCTTACAATATTTATGAATTGGATATGGACACATGGCTTGTATAGTGTCAGGAGTTTCTTATGTGTTTGAAAACTTGTGTGTATTTTATCTTCAGGTATTCAAATGGGTTGAAGGGTTTAATTCTTAGAACACCATGATTCTCGAATATTTGAACATGTAATTTACTAAGATGAAAATTCAATCCTCGGGACATTTTTATTTATGCACTTGTTTTGTTTAATGTTTAATTTTTCATGCAAAAAATTATACTAAATTGGGGAGGATTGCTGAAAATTTAGTGCAATTGTGGGAATTAGATCATACTTGAAAATAGGTATGGAGGTACGGAGTGTACACCCATCAAGTCACTGATTTTTCCTGAATCTTTTAGTGGTTAGAATTAAATTGGTGGTTACAAACATTTAAGTGACATATTTAACTACATTAAATGTTTTGTAACAACTTTTGGCTATTTAAGTGGCAGATTTGGGTGCATTAAATGACCATATATTTAATTTAGTCATGTAACCATTAATTCCTAAATTATAAAGGATAATTATGGAAGATATTAATTGGCCATTAATCTCTCATTAATTCCATTGACTATGTTTTTGAGTAAATCCCCTATAAATAATGATCACAATTGCATTGAAAAACACACAGAAAACAAAAACACATAGAAACGCAGGGTTCTTGATATGTGCCTAGAACAAGAACAAACACTTTGTTTTATCCTAATGAGGTATTCGTGATACCCAGGCATAGGGTCGAATAATCTTCTTTGGAAAGTGATTATACGACTTCATGTGATATCCGGTAGCCATCTTTAGTAATTAGCTAGGCTATTGATTATCTTCGCTCTGATCTGGGCTCTCCACAACCAACATGCCTCACGCTATTTATAACCTTAAATGGGTGTATGTGTTAGTTTCGAAAACTGATTTTAACAATTTGATGACTAACTCTTCGATATACTAAAACACTGCACGGTACCAAAATTAATAAACGTATCTTGTTAATATTATCCTTACGGGTTTTTTTAACTTGTGCTTCAGGGGCACAAGATAAGAAGTCAAAAAAGTACAAAAAGTGCACAGAGTACCACAAAAAAGTACACAGATACCCACAAATTTTATGAATCCCTGTATACTTTTTTATACTTCTCTGTGGGTCCCTGCCTTCAACATACTTTTTCAAAAAGAACGAAATACGTAATCTACTAAATATATTACTAGAATCGCTAAATATTTCAAATTTTGAATGATATACGTAATATGACCGGGTATTGAGACCTGTTTGACCGGTTACCATTTCCAAAAGTTACAGAAATGGTCCCTGTGATTGTATTGGACTTTCATTGTCAGTCCCCTAACTTTTTTCACTTAATTTTTTTAAAAAAATTTCACTTAATCTTTATATATATTTTTTTCGTCCTTAACTTTCAAATGTTGACATTTGCTTAATTTTTTTAACGCAACTTAATTTTTTTTCGCTCTTAATTTTTTTATTACACTTTTTTTTGAAAAAATTTCTAAATGTTGCGTTAAACTTTTTACAAGTAACACCCTCATGTGTAATAAAAAAATGTAATAAGTGTAATTAAAAAAGTGTAATATTTTTTTCGTTGTTAATTTTCAAATGTTGAACTTATTTATTTAAAAAAAAAATTCACTTAATAATTTAAAAAAAATATTTGCGTTAAACTTTTTCACAACTAACACCCTGTGTAATAAAAAAATGTAATAAGTGTAATAAATTTTTTATTACACTTATTACATTTTTTTATTACACATGAGGGTGTTAGTTGTGAAAAAGTTTAACGCAACATTTAGAAATTTTTCGAAAAAAAAGTGTAAGAAAAAAATTAAGAACGAAAAACAAATTAAGTTGCGTTAAAAAAAGGCAAATGTTAACATTTGAAAATTAAGAACAAAAAAAATTTTAAAAATTAAGTGAAAAAAAAAATTAAGGGACTAACAGTGAAAGTCCAACACAAATCACAATGACCATTTCTGTGACTTTTGGAAATGGTAACCAATCAAACATGTCAAAATTTTTTTCCGGTTCAACTACCGTCATAAATTACTATATGTTAAAAATTTGAAAGTTATTTAGCGATTCTTATAATATATTTAGTAGGTTACGTATTTCGTTCTTTTTGAAAAAGCATGCTGCGTATATTTAGACTTAACCCAATTAATATTGATTAATGATTTAACATGTTACAAGTAAGAGGTAAATGTTTATATACGAAAACCTTCACAAGTTAATAAAAATTAAGATAAATAGCCGTAAACACATAACATCTTTTATATAATAAAAGAATTACATCATTTCAGAGTTTTGTATGAGATTAAATGTTATGAATAAAAAGATTGGACCAATCAGAAAGCTTGATTTTGCCACGTAGGTAAAATCGTGCGATCTTATTGGTCGATAAAAAGTCAAAATTGATCAAATTTGGTCAAAATTAAAAAAAATGGTGGAGAAATTTGATAGAGAAAAAAGACATAAAAATATAGGTGTCAAATTTGTGAAAATCAAAAACTTTAAAAAAAGGTGATTACTAAAACTTTAGTGTTTGAATTTTAAATAAATCATAGATTTAAGTTCATTTAGATACCAAACATTTTGTGGATACCGGGAGACTCCTCCGCCACCTTCCATCTTCATCTCATCCTATTGGATGATATGTTAAATATTGTCTGATTTACATTAGAAGGGTAGATTGTAGCATAGTATCATATATATAGTAGTATATAGTATATATATATATATATATATATATATATATATATATATATATATATCCATTTTTTGATAAACATCTCATAATACACACGCATAACGTGTGTTTTCCTAAACTTTTTTTTTCTCTCTCTAAACCTCGATCCACAACTAATATCAACACAAACAACTAATCGATCGATCTTCAATTGATTATCTTATTTTGAATCGATTATCTTCTTCTTCAGTTGATTAACATCAGGTTCAGATCTGTTTTTGTTTTAGCTTATTTGATTTGAATAAGCTTATTTATTTATCATTGTTCGATTTTATGAGCTTATAATCAGCTTATTTTGAACGAATGATCTGAATCAATTGTTGCTAGTGATAAACTAACTTATTAGGTGATTTATATAAATAAGTTTATTAATCCTGCAATCATCTGTATTTATTTTGCTGGGAATTATAAGCATAAAGCTTATTAAGCTTATTTTGATGAATTACAAGGCATCTTATTAGGCTTATTATGGTTGCTAGTTGTTAGAGTAAGCTTTATATTAAGCTAATTTTATATGTTTTGAAAGGCTCATTAGATTAAATTGTTTGATATAAGCTGAATTAAGTGTATTCTTAGCTTATCAGGTTAGGCATAAGGCATTTTTATGTAGGCTTTTGGTTACACGAGTTTTGGATATTATCATAATATGAATAATCTTTTCATACTAAAGTCATAATCTGATAATTGCTTTGTCATATGTATATGGCATGTGATTATCATATATGATATTTCATTTTTCCAAAAAACAGTTTATTTATTCTTTTATATTCATTTTATATTTTTTTAAATTGACAGAACAATGAAGTGCTTGAATCAATAATATGAAGAATTTTAATCAGCAACAAGAGAGAGACTACCGCAAGTAGGTTTAAAGATCAAGAACAAGTCGTGGTTCAACATTAAGCTAGCTTATTAGCTTATTTTGATGAATTATAAGGTATCTTATTAGCTTATTTATGTTGCTAGTGTTAATAAGCTTTATTATTAGCTATTTTTTATGTTATGAATAAGCTCTATTAGATTAATTTGTTGATATAAGCTGAATTAAGGTGTATTTAGCTTATCAATTAGCAATAAGCAGTTTTAAGTAGCTTTTGGTTAACGTGTTTGATATATCATATATGATACTTTTCATACGTATATCATATATGATATCATAAATGATATTGCTTTGTCATATGTATATGGCATGTGATTATCAAATATGATTTTTTTTTAAACAGTTTATTTATTCTTTTATATTCATTTTATATTTTCAAAATTGAAGAACATGAATGCTTATTCATTATGTGAAAGTTTTGATCACAACAAGAGGAGGTGCCCTAAGAGGTTTGAAGATCAAGAACAATCGGGTTTAATCCTTCAGTTGTTGTTCAACAAAGAAATTGTTGATCAAAAATGTAGCTCTTTTATATTTTGAGATTGCTTATATGACCAAGTGTTAAAAGTTCCTTTTTGCATCTTGAATAATGTGTTTATTTAGTTACATGAATGTGATTCTATTATATATCATATGTGATATTTTAGAAAATCAATATATGAATTTTTACCATCATTTTCTTTTACAGTTAAATTATCATATGTGATATTTGTATTTTACAAATTGGTAACAAAGTATCATATGTTGATTTCTATTCAAAATCACATATGATTTAACATGTATCATCACTGATTTTATGCATTATCATACTTGATGTTTAAACAATGGATAAACATGTGGTTCCTGTCTCGTAGATAGCGTATTTTTAGCGAGTGATTATTGAATGGTAGGATAATACTTACAGCAAAATAGACATAATATTCAAAATCAAATCCGCAAGACATTGTACTAGTTTCAGATGGTTTAGGCAAAATCGTATAAGAAAAATCAATGCAAGATCACATTTTTTCGTGTGGCGTAATCGTCTATCAGAAAGATAATGGATGATCGCATTTTTTTCGTGTGCGTCTTTGCAAACCCTACACTTTGTTCTTGGCAATCACTCCGTTGTAGATTTCCATGTGCATCATTAAAAAAACCCCACACTCCGTTGCATTGTCTTTTTTTAGCTCACTTTGGTCTGATGATTGTTGTTTTTTAATGTTCATTTCTCTGGCATTGAGATGACTGAATTCTTTAAAATGCCTTGAAGACAGCTTTCTCTACATAGTTTTTATTTATATTAAAGGGGGGGGGGTGGGGGGGGGGGGGGGGGGGGGGTGATTTGTTTTTGTTGTGGTGGGGAGTGAAGATATGGTATGAGTTGTGTTATTAAGTGTTTATAAGAAGTTGACTTTCAAGCAGAGTATCATATAAGATATTATACACCACTAACTTTTAATTACTCACGCAGGAGAATGACAGAACCTGCTTGTATTTTAGTTTCAAGCACATTATCATATATGATATATTATAGTGTTAAAGAAGTTGACTTTCAAGCAGATTATCATATATGATATTATACACAAAACTAACTTTTTAGTACTCACCAGGAGATCACAAGCTGCTTGTATTTTATTTTCAAGCACATTATCATATATGATATAGTATAAATGCTTAAAACCTAGCTTATATCATATATGATATAGTACATAAGTTTTTACAGTTTTTTCAGGCAACTTATCATATATGATTTTTCACTAACAGGTCATACTATATTTGTTCAACGTAGATTAACCATAAAAGCTGAGATATCATTAAAAATAAGCTAATAAGTTAGCTTATAATTCAGCATAATCAATTCAGATGATGATAATTCATTAGCCTATTCACATCAATCACCTAATAAGCTAGCTTATCATTCAACACGATAAATTCACATAATTCGTAAATAAGCTGAATTTATAATATAATTTCAGATGATGATAAATTCATATGCTTAATCATATCAAATAAGCTAAAAAAGGATAAATTCAAACTAAAAAAAAAACGATCAATCTTTATTCACATTCAAAACAAAATTCGTAATAAATTCACATCAAATAAGCTAAAAAGGGATAAGCTGAATTATAAGCTTATTCACATCAAATAAGCTAAAAAAAAGATAAATAAAAACAATCGGATAAACTTTACCTGATGTTAATGAACTGAAGAAGGAGATAATCGATTTACGAATGAGATGATCGATTAATTAGATTAGGTTGCGTGGATTAATTGATTCAATCTGATTTTGTTTGTGATGTTTTTAGTGGTGATGTAGATAGAACAGAAGAGAGAAGAGTTGAAGTAGACTAGATCTAAAAGACGGGGTGTGAGTGATTGGAGGTGTGGTTGGTGTTGGACGTAAAATGACCACAATACCCCTCCGCTTTTTTTATTAGTTTTTTTTTTGTTTAATAAGTAAGTTTTAATCTCAGCCATAGATGGGTTTTAGATGGAAGACTTGGATCAGTCCCCCAGTATCCAAGGAATAGAGGGTATCCAATATAACTCTCCTCTAAATCATATGGAGTTAAGTGAAACTTAAATTTTTTTATATTGTTTTAATAACTTTAGAAAATAACCAAATACCCCTTAGACTTTTTACGTTTTATATTTTATACTTTAAAAATACAACATATATAAAATCAATATGAAGTTTATATAAGAACTAGCCTATAAACCCGTGATAAATCACTGGTGGCTTATAAAAAGTAAAAAAAATCAAAGTTTAAAATACTTAAATTTACAAATATTAGTTCTTCAACATTTAGCGAAAACATTTGAAAACAATGAAAAGCGAATAGAAGATACTATTGAGGATAATATATGCTCGTAGACGTATCTACATTATGTTAAAACCATATTACACACAAATATTGGTAAAAATAGTATTGAGACTAAAAATGTCGAGTTATTAGGTTCCAGTTTGTTGCATATGGTAACTATAATAAGCTAAGAGCCATAAAGGCGTGCCTGTTCTAATACAAACTTAAGTTGAAGAATAGATCAATAACTTGGAAACACAATGGTTTTTCAATTTTCAGTCAAACTTTATGGTTTTTCAATTTTCCATCCTTTTCTAAATCAGCACACCATTTAACTTCTTCTTATTGATTTGTGAAAACATGATAAGACCATCGATCAACTAATTGATATTCACGATGGGAGGATAATAATTAAAAAATTATTATCGATCTAATAACACAAATCCATCTCCATCTTCACAAATGATAGGCGTTTTCAATCCTATTTTCGGATCTTGGCTATTCTGTTGTTAAATAACGATGGCAATTGGCACAGGTCACCGATCTAATAATTATTCAGAAAGCAAAAGGAACGATCATCTCGATAATAATCGTCGTCAAGAGCAACGTAACAAAGGTATTCCCAACAAATCCCATCCTAATTTTCGTGAGGAACATAAGTCGTTTTCATCAATCTTTGTTTCTAATATCCCATGGAATGCGTCGGTCCAAGATCTTTGGGATATTTGTAACAAATGGGGTGTGGTGATCGATGTTTACATAGCTGCAAAGAGATCCAAATCGGGTCATCGATTTGGTTTTGTACGTTTTATAAACGTTAATGATATCAATCAGTTAGTTTCCAATCTAAGAACGGCATGGATGGGTGGTTTTCATTTATTTGCCGATGTGGCGAAGTATGGTCGAACTTATAATAGACCTGTGGAACGTTCTGGGGACGGCAAACCCAGTGTAGGTTCGAACTCTCAATCTGTTAGTATCAACGAAAATGTTTTTCAGTCTTTTAACTCGTATGCTAAAGCGGTCCTGGGCAACAAATCAGTGGACATGTCGGGCAAATACGGTACAAGTAATGCTGGAGCAGAATCTGTGGGGGTGTCGGATTGTAACAAGGTATATAAGGAAGCGGGTAATGAAGCGGTGATGTCTATCTCGGTAGACGATTGTATTGATTTGGATGGTATGGAGCGTAGTATTCTTGCTAAAGTTAAAGATTTAAGTGTCATTTCAGAGCTTCTAAAACATATGTCTTCTGAGGGATTCGATGATGTTGGTCTTAGATATGTTGGGGGACGTTGGGTTTGGTTGGAATTCGACTCTATGGATCAAGTGGAAAGCGTCAAGACTTCAAAGGCGTTAAAAGAGATATTTTTGGAGTTCAAAGATGTTTCTCACGATTTTATTCCAGATGAAAGATGTGTTTGGATAGACCTGGTGGGTCTGCCATTGGCATCATGGGCTCCAGAGGTTTATAAGAAGTTGGGTGGTCGGTGGGGAAGCAGCGTGTTTACGGATATGGTAAGTGATGGACCAATGTCTCATGGGAAGGTTTGTGTCCTTACAGAGTCTTTACATCGTGTGATAGAGTCCTTTATAGTTTCATATCGTAATCGGACTTATCGTATTATCGCTACTGAGTTTGCATATTGGGCGCCCAATATTGAATCGATGGAGGTCAATTCCGAGTCTAATCCTCTGGAAAGGAAGGATGCAGAGGGTCCTAGTTTGGATGAAAGTTTGGAAAATGAGGAGCATTTGGATGTCGATAGTTGTGATTCAGATTCCCCTAAGAATGTTAACAATGATTCGGTGTCGCCTTCTAGTCGGGTTTTGCGAGAGGAGGATGTTCGTGGGGTGGAAAGTGATCTTGTGGACTCCTTTGAAGAAGGCGAGATTCGTGATGATTCGGTCTTGTATAATGATGGGTGTATTAAGGATTGCATGGAAAAGAATTTGGAAGATGATGCTGGTGAGATTCTTGGAGTTCATTCTCAGGGTGATTGTGGTAATGTTACCACTGATGACAATGAGGATGTTACACCAGTTATTGCTCCTGAAAAAGACTCCATCATTGCGCCTCCATCTACACCCCCGGGTAATGATTTAAATATTGCTGTTGAGTCTGGTTCTTCGTGGATTGATTATATTGGTCCTCTAACTAGTGACGAGATAGATTCTGATAAACGATGGAGCTATAGAGACCCCAATGGAAATATACACGGGTTGTTCTCTCTCGCACAACTACGTTCGTGGAAATATTATTTTCCTAGCGATCTTCAGATTTAGAGTTATTATGGCAACATTAAAGAAGCTATTCTTCTTCATAATGCCTTATCGAGACAAACAAAGGATGCTGGTTAGATCGCTTTTATGGTATGATGCCTCGCGTGTTCGGTTTCGTTCATGGGAGTTAATTCAGTTGGCGCCATGGTAGGATCTTTCTTATTCTAATAGCCTTTGGTTGTTTTGCGAGTTCGTTTCATTAGAGTTTTTCTGTTCCTTTTCGTTCTTTGTTTGTTGGATCGTTTTTGCGTGTATTTCGTCTGCTAGTTTCTTTCTAGCCTTTTTTTAATAAAATTTCATTTGCCGTTCAAAAAAAAAAGGTTCTTAGCGGGGAGAACGATGATGATTGGATGAAAAGGGTTGATGTAACACCCCCAAATAGGGTGGCAGCGGAATAATGTGTCCAGGAGCGTTACATCATAGATCAATAGCACAAGATATAAGAACGATCTCTAAAAGAGTCGTTTGAAATACGATACATTTAATTTATTGAAATTGTTTAATACAAAGCACAACGGCTTACATTGTTCAACATTGAAGTAACTAGATTTTAGATAATAACAAATATCCCAAGATGTAATGACTCCAAATCTTATATGCATGACTCTCCAAAAGAGTATCTCCAATGTATTCTTAGCACCTCGTGCCTCATTGACCTGAGAAAACATGCTTTAAAACGTTAACATAAAGTGGGTGAATTCATAAGTTTATATAAAATGTAATGTTGGACTGCAAGTTTTTCCCCGTGATAATGCAACAGATGTAAACATCACAAAATGTAATTACGTTTCCCTAAGTTCTTGACACTGAAGCTCAATATGTATGAAATGGAACATAAATTGCCAACATTGCCCTTGATGATGTTCTAACCCGCAACATCCTAAATCTGACATGGTATACATCCTTTGTCCGGCAAAACGGCACAGTGAGCGCTACTCACCCGAACGGGGATGTCAATCCTAAATAGATCTATTTATAACATTCACGCTCACACAAAGTAATTGACAGTTCATGATAATGGGCTCAGTGGGTTATCGCTACTTAGGCAAACACCTAATCATGTAAAAATGTATTGCGTCCAATCGTAAAACAATGCATGTTTCTCACCCTAAAAGTTGTAAATCATTGATATAATAAAACATGGGGCTATGAACTCACCTCGGTAAAGGAAGTGAATGAAATAAATCATGTGAATGAAAACGTCACGGATATGACCGAATGCAACCTAATTAAGTATAGGTCGTATGAATACTAAGTACTTGAATAACTAATATCACATATAATTCTATATAGTTACATCACCACCTAAAAGTGTTTGTTTAATTTATAAAATTAAACAATTTAATTTGTACTTGTAAAATAAATGTTCATGTATTCGTGTTCGTAAAAATAGTGTACTTGTCCAACAATTCGTTATTTGCCAAAAATTCTTGATGTATTATTTACATAATTTCATTATATAAATAATTTAATTATTTGAGAAAATAATATTTATAAGGTTAAAAATGTTTATAATGTCACTTTTAATACAAACGTCGTATCTTCTTCGTTTTAATCCCGTTTTCATCATACTTTACATGTATGGATTTTTTATTTGAAAAATCTAATCAAATATTATATTTATTATATTCATATTTACTGTTATGAATAGTAATAGTAAGTGTAGATTTATAAAAATACTTTTTATATATTTTAATTGTTGAAATCGTATATTTATTGTAGTGATTCTTATGTCCACGGCTTCATAATTAAATTTTCTATCTTCTAACATAGTCCATGTCCACTGTATGTTTCTGAAAAAAAATTAGTTTTTATAAAATTACTTTTATAAAGTCACTTTTGTTTATTTTATTACATAAACATGAAAAAGTCATAACTAGTTCATTATCTATTGGTTTTTCAAGTTTCTTACATTTTAGAATCCTTACAATATCTACTTCTACAAAAACATATAAAAGAAATATCTCAGATTTGAAATCATATAGTTTTTATTAACTTAGTTTTATAAAAACACTTTTATACGCATAATCTCGTAAAAGTCATAACTCCTTCGTTATTTATCGGATTTTCAAGTTTCTTATATGCTTACGATCCTTAGGAGATGTATTATTTATCGGAATTTCCCCCACATTTCTATGATTAGGTTGTCCTATTAAACCTAGATCTTGGGATCTCCAGTCAACTACGTTAGGTTTTCCTTCATAGAAACTCATTCCTTCAAGGGCTTTAGTTCCATTCCTTTAGACGATTTACTAACTAACTCTCTGCTTAAGCCTTTTGTAAACGGATTCACGATGTTATCCTTTGATGCCACATAGTAGTTTCTTATTGATTTAGAAATCTAATAATATGTATTATTTTACAAAATTATAAAATAATTTTCCCCAGGTACTGTTTGCTACAGTAACTTCGGATTGTTTTTATGACTTTTAAATAACTTGTTTTTATGTGTTAATAACTTATATAAATTATCACAAGTCCTCTAATTTATACAATGCACATCTTGTGTATATATTAAGTCTCCTACATTATAATATGTCCATATTGTCTAAGAAATAAGTTCCATATATTTATTTATTTCATAATTTATAATAAATAATATCAAAACTTGAAAAATAATTATATAAATATACAACACTTGTAACTCCTTTTTTAAGCATATTGACACATTAAAACTCAATTTTTTGTTTTTTTAATTTTTTCCACAATAAAAAATTATTTCGTTGTATACATCACAGATGTTTTTATTTTATAAATTTCATAAAATAAAACCTACGGTGATGATTAAACAATATGATGAATTATATTAATCATAAAATGAAAAGATTAGGGTCTTAGAAGCCTTAATGGAGATATGTGATGATGAACAAGATCTAACCCAACCAGACACCCTAACTAGAAAATTAGGGTTTAGAAACCCTATTTTCATATAAACCCTAATTGAAAAGCCTTCCTTGTAAAAACCGTGTTTAACCATCCAAGCATTCCAAGACACCTTATATATGATCAAAATTGAACCTTGAACACTTGTACTAGTTTAGAAATCAAAAATATGGATTGTATGTATGTGTGTGAGTGATGCCGTGAGTTAGGGTATGAGTGGGAGAGAAATACTTTGAGTTTTTATGCTTGCAAATGATATGTGTGTTTACTTCCACTTTATGACTTTCTGGATTAGCCAGCGTGTACGTTACCACTTAGAAGAAACTAGCAATAGTTTTGGGGTTTTTCTTGCTCATGGTTATTCGGCTAAGGAGAAGGAATAGAGTAGGTCTTATGAGTTTTAAATTAACCTAAGGCTTGTAAGAAGGTATGGTGTTGTAAGTAACCCTGCTTTTGTGTAAGTATTGATGTGATAAGGCCTTAGCATGCTTGTTTGTTCCCTCTTTTTGCCCCTTATTTAGCCGAACTTAAACACCCCTTAGGAAGACAAGTTTTGATCTTACTTTTGAGCTTTGATCTATTGGCTAACACATATAGTTGTTTAATGATGTTAGTGGAGGACTTTGATTTTAATTGTATGTGTAGTATGGTGGATGTAAGTATATTTATTTGGATAGGGCTTGTAAGCTACAGTATTTTTTAGTTTAGGGAATAGGGTATTATGTTTTTGTGGGGATTTGCTTGAAGAGTAGGTGGGATTTATGTATGCATTGCATGCAAAGTCTAGTTTTATTGCGTTACGTAAACGTTTTACGTAACCGATAAAAAATAAAAAGCGTAAAGTTATAAATTATCATCCTAATAATTTTTTATAACCACTGATTTGACGTAAACAATTTAATTGTTTGATGCTTGTTTACGTTAAATGATCATTTTTAGTTTACGCGATTTAGCTTAATCGTAGAAATTAAAAGCGAACGCGTAAAAGCCTAAAAATAAATAATAGAATAAATGAAGTCGTAAATGACCTGAAAATGCGAGATGTTACAGTCTCCACCCGTTAGAAGAGCTTTGTCCCCAAAGCTTAAGACGTTGTAGTGGATGAAGACGCTTGATTTGTGAAGAGATGTAGGTATTTCTTTTTGAACGAATCTTCACGTTCCCATGTGAACTCAGGACCTTTCCTCGAGTTCCAGCGAACCTTAACGAGTGTTATACGGGTTCGCTTTAATCGTTTGATCTCCCGTTCCATAATTTCGACGGGCTCTTCCACAAATTAGAGTTTATCATCAATATGTAGTCCTTCCAACGGAACGGCTAATGGTTCGTCGGAGTAACATTTCTTCAAGTTGGATACATGGAATGTATTGTGAACCCTGCTCAATTCTTGAGGTAGTTCAAGCTTGTAAGCAACGGATTCAACCTTTTCTAGCACCTTGAAAGGTCCAACATATCGAGGGTTTAACTTCCCCCGTTTGCCAAAATATACGACCCCTTTCCAAGGTAAAACCTTGAGCATAACCCTATCCCCAACTTGGAACTCCATCGGCTTACGCTTTAAGTCGGCGTAACTCTTTCGGCGGTCACGAGCGGCTTGAATCCTTTGCTTGATCTGGATGATCTTCTCGTTCGTTTCTTGAATTAAATCTAGACCGGTGAGTTAAGCTTCTCCAACCTCGGCCCAACAAACAGGTGAACGACACTTTCGACCGTAAAGTGCCTCGAATGGTGCTGCCTTGATGCTAGCGTGATAACTATTGTTATATGAAAATTCGACTAATGGCAAATGATTAATCCAACTGTTTCCAAAGTTGATCACGCAAGCACATAGCATATCCTCGAGGGTTTGGATGGTTCTCTCGCTTTGTCCATCAGTTTCTGGATGGTACGCAATACTCATATCCAAACTAGTACCCAAGGCCTTTTAAAGTAATCTTAAAAATGTGATGCTAACTTAGGGTCACGATCACAGATGATTGAGACAGGTATTCCATGTCTCACGACTACCTCCTTTATGTACAACCTTGCTAGTTTCTATGTGGAGTCAGTTTCTGCATTGGGCGTAAAATATTGCAGACTTAGTGAGTCGATTCAACAATCACCCAAATGGTTTTCATGAATTGCGGTAGACCTTAGGAAGCTATGTGACACAAATCCATAGTCGATTATTGGTCCCACTTCCATTGAGGTATTTTAGGTTTTGTACCACAATCCTGATGGTCTTTGATGTTAGCTTTGACCCAAGCATACTGTCAAAAGATTTGCTAACATAGGTGGCGATGTCGGCCTTCATATTGGGCCACCAATATAGCTTTTTCATGTCTTGATACATTTTGTCATAACCCGGATAGACATAGTATTTTGATTTGTGGGACTCGTGCATGATTACGGTCCTTAAATCTTCATAACATGGCAACCAACTCTACATTTAAGCACGGGGTCCGTCCGCTCGGAGGTTCCAACTTTTCCTTAGTTATATCCCCTCCTGATATACCGATACGTCTTCATTCGTGCACGATTCTCTTATTTTATGTGCTGTAGTCTGAGCCTTTAAGAATATGTGTTGGGAAGATCAAATCTAATAGTCATAATAAGCTCGGATCTTATGGTTTAATTGCTCTTTCCTGCTCAAAGCATCAGCAACGACATTTGCCTTCCCGGGTGATAACGAATCTCACAATCGTAGTCATTGAGCAACTCTAACCAACGACGTTGCCTCATATCCAACTCCTTTTGGTCTAGTATGTGTTGTAGACTGTTATGATCTGTGAACACCGTACATTTGGTTCCATACAAGTAGTGCCTCTAAATCTTTAGAGCAAACACCACTGCCCTAAGTTCCAAATCATGGGTAGTATAATTTTTCTCATGAATCTTCAACTATCGTGATGCATAAGCAATCACTTTCTCGTTTTGCATCAACACCGCACCCAATCCTTTATGTGACGCATCGCAATAAACAATGAGGTTCTCAGCTCCTTGGGGAAGAGCTAAGATAGGAGCGCTACATAACTTATTCTTCAATGTCTGAAAAGCTGCTTCCTACTTGTCACCCCATTCAAAGGCGAATTTTCTTCTTTTTTTTTTCTGCGTAAGCTTGGTCAGTCGGCTTTTTCTTATTAGCGATTTTTGAAAACCCTTCAATGAATCTTCGGTAGTATCCAGCAAGACCTAAAAATTGACGAATCTCGTTGGTGTTTTAGGAGACGCCCAATCTTTAATAGATTCGATCTTGGCAGGATCCAGTGGAATGCCTTGACGATCTATCACATGAACCGAGAGGAATGTCCTTAGGTATCAAATTTACGATTTTGAAAACTTAGCTTATAACTCCTTCCTTCTTAAGCAGTTTTGAATTGACTTAAGATGTTCTTCATGGGCCTTTTTGTTCTTTGAATTAAATCAGTATATATCGTCAATAAAAGGACAAATTTACAAACTTATCAAGTATGGTTGTGCACACTCGGTTATTTGAGGTCTATGAATACCGCCAGGTTGCATTCGCCAAACCAAAATGCATCACTTTGGAACCCGTAACTGACCTATACCGAGTTCATAAATGCCATCTTTGAAAATATCCTCTTCTCGTACTCTGGCTGATGATAACCGGCGCAAGTCTATCTTCGGCATAAACACTAGATTTGTAGTTGATATCAAACAAATCATCATCTTGGGAGAGGATATCCGATTCTTCACCGTCAGTTTATTTAATTCTCGGTAGTCGATGCACATCCGGAATGATTCGTCCTTCTTTTTGACAAACAAGACTGGAGCTCCCCCAGGTGAGGAACTGGGTCTTATGAAGCCCTTATGGAGAACTCTTGAGAGTTGCTCGAATTTTGTGCTTCATTTTGGATAAGGGCCAATCATAAGGTGCTCGTTGCTAAGTGTGCTAGCACTCCAGGTACCAAATCGATCTGGGAATTCCACTTGTCGAGTCTGGTGGAAGAACCGACAAATCTTTCATTGGGAATACTTCAGGAAATTCTTCGAAGATTGGTACGTCCTCAAGTTGCTTCTCCCCTGACTTGTCTTTTAATCTCTTTGGTAGTAAAAGTGCCAAAAAGAACATGATGTCCTTTTTCAACAAATATTTATGAGTTTTGGTTGTGATGAAATGATGTTTAAACGAGTCCGTTTCCACTGATTCTTTCTAGTCTACCATGGGACAATTAGGGTTTTCATTTCCCTAGGGAATACGAACTATCTTCTCGGCACAATCAATGGACAGCATGGTTTTTTGCCAACACAATCATTACCAACTATGACGTCAAAATTCCAAGTTCTACAGGGAATTAAGTTAATGTTGATGGGGATGATCTAGAGTTTAACGGTTTTTATACCCGAATGATAGTGTTTATTAATTTTTTTCCTGTAGTAGTTCTACATCTATATAATGGTCCAGTGTTGTGTGATATCAATTAAGGAAACTAATGTTGTAGATACTAAAACTCATATCGGTACCAGTATCAAATAAGATAGAAGCATAACGGTTGTTTAGAAGGAACGTATCCGTAACGACGTTGGAGTCTGGGTTTGTTCCCGCATTGCCTACCACATACACTTTGGCTGGAGCACTGCCATTCCCACGTTGATTACCTCGGTTTCCATTCTTCAACTTTGGGCAATCTCTCTTGTAATGCCCCTAAACACCACACTCATAGCAAGTGTCAGCATTCTGAGTTGTTCCAGAGTTCCCCCGATTGTTATTATTACCATTAGAACCAGAACTCCTACAGTCACAAGCCAGATGGCCAATCTTCTTGCATTTGTTACATCTGGGAGCACATGGCCCTTTGTGGTGATAGTTGCATTTTGTACACAAGGCAATGATCCGTTGTACTCCTCTTTTACATAGGCCCAGCAGTGTAAGCCCTCCTAGTGTTCTGCCTCTTGTTTTGTTGTTGGTGCCCTGATTGTTCCCAGCATTATACTCTAATTTCCACTTCTGCTTAGCTTGCCTTTCAGTAATAGTAATGAGTTTTTTGTCCATCAGAACATTAGAAAACTCAATTGTCTCCTCCATTGTCTGGGGCTGATATGACATCACATTTCCCCTGATCATATCAGGGAGTCCACCAACATACTTCTCAACTTCATCCGATTCCTCGGGAAACATACGTCCACACACTGGTGTCAATTGGAGTTCTAGCTTGGCCGGAATCCCCCGCATTATGAGTATTAAGAATTTTGTCCACGTAATGTGCTTGACTTAACACAAGTCCATTCTGAGTTCGTATGATCTTTATTCCAAGGATCACATCAGCCAAACCCATATCCTTCATGTCAAACTTTGATTTCAACATGTCTTTAGTGGATCTAATTATCTTGTCGTTACTGCCAACGATAAGCATATCATCGACATACAAACACAAAATTACATATCCAGCACTTGTGTCCTTCACGTAAACACACTTGTCGCATTCATTAATTTTGAATCCACTCTCTAACATGGTGTGGTCAAACTTTTGATGCCACTGTTTGGGAGCTTGCTTTAAGCCATACAACGACTTAACAAGTCTACAAACCTTGCCCTCTTGTCCAGGAGCTATGAAACCCTCAGGTTGGTTCATATATATTTCTTCTTCTAAATCTCCGTTTAGAAAAGCCGTTTTCACATCCATTTGGTGAATTTCCAAATTTCTTAATGCGGCAATAGCAATTATTGTTCTAAACCTTTACGTTGTCTAAACCCTTGGATTACCAATCTTGCTTTATATTTGTCAACGGTGCCATCAGCTTTCATCTTATTTTTGAAAATCCATTTATAGCCTAGTGCTTTACAACCAGGAGGTAAAGCCACGAGCTCCCATGTATGGTTTTGTAAAATAGATTCTATTTCACTTTTGATGGCCTCTCTCCATTGTTGCCCTTCCGAGGAAGTTATCGCTTCTCGGTAAGATGTGGGTTCATTTTCTACCATAAAAGAAACAAAATCGGGTCCAAACGATTTCTCGTTTCTTGCCCTTTTGCTTCTTCTTGGTTCAACTTCTTCTTCCTCGGTCGTGCAGTCTCATAGTAAAATTGTCTATCCTCCACCAATCCATCAACTCTTTGAAATACTGAGTCTGCCTATCTTGAGTATCCTCTATCACAGCATAAATATCATGTGTGTCCTGTTCCTGAACCGCAACAAGCTCGGTCACTCTAGCATTGACCCATTCAAGGGTCGTCGGTGCTACCTCCTCAACAACCTCTGCCAGGTCTACCCAAACATCCCTAATGCCATAGCCGGCCTCCTCTGCTCTCTGACGTCTGATCTCGGCATCCATAGTGCCGATAAACCTATAATCCGCTCTATGACCTCCAGTAGGTCTAGGAGCAGCAGTCGAACTCTCCCCCACCTTATACCTTGATGTGAGAGCAGTCAGACATAACCTCTTACGAGATCCCACTTTAGGACCAATCAGAACACCTCTATGAGTTTGGCTAGGCTTCTTCATGTTCTTCACCACATTCGAGACTTTATTCTTAGGACACTCATTCTAAACATGACCAAAAACCTTACAACAGGTACCTGGGAGGTTTTCATTCATACTCAACACGAACATTACACGTATAGAACCACTCCCCCAACAAGTTTAGGCATAGCCACCATAATAATATCTTTCAGCTCCACATCAACCCGAACCTCAATCAAAGCTCTAACATAGCTTGATCTACCCCATGATTGAATTTACATGTCAGATGTATAAGAGTCCAACATCAAAGGAGTACCAATCTTAGTAGCAATGGCACTCAAACCATCCTCACTAAATGTCGTCACATGGGACACCATGGAGTTTAACCCAAACTGGAACATTACCCAAATCTTCTTTTAATAAGTTCACATCCGGATTCTACTTTTTTAGGATAAGTGGATTGTTGCGAATAAACAATGGACCATTTTCAAGTATCGCATCCAAACCCTCCAAAGAGTTAAAATGGAAGGTGAATATCCTAACTTGGCCTTAGGAATGTCCTCTCTACGGTCGACTGGTGGTGGTATGAACAGTGTGGATGATAGTGGTGGTAGTGGTGATGATGGTAATGGTAATGATGTGGGTACCTGTGGTGGTAAATGTAGTGATGATGGTGGAGGTAGTACTAGTGGTGATGGATGTAGTGGATGATGAGTGGATAGTGATGAGGCTCTTAATCTACCCATGGCAGCTCTGAAGGCTGGAGGTGCACGCACATGGTTAGGGCTACCAAATGGGTGAGGTACTATAGGAAGTGGTGATTGTAACATTTCGTATTTTCAGGTCATTTACGACGCTATTTAAATTCACTATTTATTTTATTTTCTCGTACGCGTTCG
>BQNB010126193.1:0-19640 GCA_026074375.1 Tanacetum coccineum
CCAATTCTCTTGTCTTTCACACACTGTGGAAACAAGTCTATCCTAAGAGTCCTACGCATTATCCTTGTGATATTGCCAGAACATCCGAGTGAAACGAAGGTTTTTCACAATGAAGATGGAAATCCTGCTAGAGCCAACATCAAACAAGCTCTTGGTAGGTGACTTGTGCGATTCTACAAGAATCAAACTTGTGTCAACTGGAAAGAAACGATGGTGCGATTCTGAGTGAATCAAACTTGTTCTAGTATAAGAATTAATGGTTATTGATCATTTGACAAACAATCAAAACTTTCGAAGTGTCACAAAATATTTTCAAAAGAAACACTTAGACTGATATTTCAAATCAATTTTCTCTTTATTGCTAACTGTTTCATTACAGGATAATTTAAAGATGGAGATGGAGATGGAAATACCCAGTACTAGAGATATCAAGTGAATAACTGAATGCTCAGACACGACCTACACTTGTTATGAAGTTATGAAAGACCTCATAAAGGTGTCAAAGCTTCCGCAAACTCTGATATCGTGTATTTTCTTCACAAGTGCACAAGATGGCGATCCATTACAAGATGATGTAAGATTATGTTTGGGTGATGATCTCAAGAAAGCTCAAGATCACAATCAAAGACAAGTCAAAGATTAATCAAAAGATCACTACCCCAAATGTACAAGATATCAAATGTCTACGAGCTAAAGACTGAAGTGATTAAGTTTAGTATTTTCAGGGGTGACCTCCCTTAGGGGGAGATTGTTAGATATTAGAAAAAGACTCGGTCACCCCGTGTATTTTACTGTTTATTATAGCTCGTAGTTTAATAGTTAATCGTATGACTTTCGGTATTAAGCCGGGTACTAATACCCGGTATATTGTAAGAACTATAAAAGCCTCTTCCAACTTTGGAAGAGGTAAGCTAGTCATTATTCATTTACATTTTACACATAGAGCTTTCTCTCTCTAGAAATTATCTCTCCATGTGTTTCTCTCTCTAGAAACTAGCCAAATCCAAGAATCATCATCCGGGCCATTAAAGATGATATCATACAAGAAAGTTTGTAAAAGAACGGGTAATGTCTTTACTAACGTAGGATATAGGTGGATACCTACAGGACGGACCTTCACTATAGATGGAAACAAGTGCCCTTTAACTAGGTTCACCTCCACTATCGAAGTGCCTCCTAAGAAGCTAATTCCAACACAAGTAGTTAAGACAACATCACCCAGTAGCAGAAAATCAGGGAAACTCAAAGACATAACCAACATAGGACCGAGTAGAAAATCTAAGAATGTAGGATCTATGATTTCTAACAACTAGAAACCCATGAAAAGTTGGGGATCCTCTGATTCTACTGCTCCATCTTCTTTTCATGTCCATTTTAGGTCGTCCAAATCATCCTCTGGTACCTAGACTCGGTCTGCTCCAAGCATATGACTGGGTAGCGCTCTCAACTAATCAACTTTGTTAGCAAATTTTTAGGTACAATTATATTTGGTAATGATCAGATTGAAAAAATCATGGGTAATGGTGACTATCAGCTAGGAAATGTTACAATCTCCCGGGTTTACTATGTTGAGTGTCTTGGACATAATTTGTTCTTCTTGGGTCAATTTTGTGACTTAGATCTTGAAGTAGCTTTCTGGAAACACACTTGCTACATTCGGAATTTAGAATGTGCTGATTTACTTTCTGAATCAAGAGACACAAATTTGTACACCATTTCACTGGATGATATGCTGAAGTCTTCTTTAATTTGTTTGCTATCTAAATCCTCTAAAACTAAAAGCTGGTTATGGCACTGACGGTTGTCTTATTTACACTTCAGTACTTTAAACCAGTTAGCTAAGCAAGGTATTGTTTGAGGTCTACCAAAGCTGAAATTCAAGAAAGATTAATTATGTTTGGAATGTTCCCTAAGGTGTGAAAGAATGTAGTCAATGATAGGCTAGGTGAAGCGGGTGTACAACAACTTAGACATTTTTGATGGTCTGGATGATCTTTTAACTTTTTTCCATTCAAATTCGTCCCAAATTAATGATGCAGAGTCCAAATTGGCAAAGTGAACGATACCCCATAATATCTGAAGTATTGGAAGTATAATTGTGTCCCATCTTGCGTCTTTTCTCGTAATACATCTGTTGAGTACACTCAGAATAGCTCTCCATGATTGATGAAATCTTGTGGCGACCATTTTATAAATGGAAATCATCTTTGTTTCGGGATCTTCATCATAACCAAGTGTCTTAATGAATTCAAGAATTTAAATTTCCGAGGGAGGTTTGGTATAAGTGTTGTTGGGATTAGGTGGAGGCATCTGCAATACAGTTCTGAGTAGTCCAAGTGTAAGAGTGAAAGTATGAGTGTCTAGTTTGAAAGTGAATGTGTGGTTGTTTTTGTTGTGATTGATGGTTGTCTAAAACTGTGAACTTAAAACTGTGTAAGGTAATGAATTATTGCGGTGTAGTCAAGGAAACCAGATTGTATAGCTTGTGGTATCTTAGAATTTCAATGACAAATCTCAGCATGGTAGTGGCGATATGTGAATCTGAAGCGACACGCTGGTTATTCTTCTTGATGACAAGTCTGTTAGCACGTGGAAACATTTGTTCTTCAAAGACAATTTCAATAGCTTGAGGAATTTTTTTTTTTTTTCTTTTTTTTTCCTTGACCACTGAAGACTGTGTTGAATTCTGAGAATAAGATTCCAAACTTTTGATTAGGTTTTCACCATGAATACAAAACATAAAAAAAAACAATTTAATTTTTATAATTTCTATTTTTTATTCACTATGTCTAATTTTTTTTTCCTTATGTATGGATGGGTGGATTATGGATGGTGGGGGGGGGGGGGGGGGGTGAGGGGGGGGGGTATGGATGGATAGTGTGAAATGGGGGGATTGTGATTGGTGGTGTGGGTGTGGGTGGGCATTCATTTGTCCATACTTATGTCATTTTCTTTCTCATGTGCCTTTATTCTTGCTTCTGCTGACACAAGACATATGCTCTTTTCTTTTCACATACGATTTTTATCTCTCGTTCTGTTCTTAGTTATCCTCACTTAAAATTAAGTTCTTGGATACTATCTCTATGAAATAAAAGATGGAAGAATGAACGAGAATTTTTAATTTTCTCATGCTTTAAAAGTGTTCATCTTAACCAATCTTTAGAGAAATAGCATCATTTGTATGGAAGAAAAACTTTTTAGAAAATGATTATTTCGCATGAGAGTGAGTTTTCCTTTTAGTAAATAACCTTGAGCCTCGAAGATACACTGATTTGCTAAAGGTATACATTATCAGCTTTTAGGTGATAACTAGCCCTAATAGCCATCCTGATTTATCAGTAACTCTTAGTCAAATTATTTCAAAGTAGACTCAAAAGAACTTTTGTCTTGGAAATTCAGTTTGGAAAGGCATTGTGTTATTTTGAAAATCAAATGACGTGTAAAAATCTATAGCAAAAATGTTTATAAAACCTGCACACATCATTACTATTATTTTTGGAAAATATCTTGTACGAGATTAAGTGCCTCGGGAAAACCACACATGGTACAAGTACCAGTATAGTAATCCACTTCACTAGCGGGGTTAATCTGAAGATCGACCATGCGTATTAAAAATAATACACTAGTGCACTATGGTGAAATTTACGAGAGATATATCCAAATATAACACATTTAATGAGAAACATAATCACATATAACAGATAGAACATGTATTCAGAAACATAATCAATTTCATATCAAAAGAACTTAATAAGCACGGGATTAAGAAAGTCAAACTTGGTCAACGGTCAAATTCAATGGTCAACGGTCAACGACACAGTCAAAGTCAACGGTTAAAATCCATTGACATGGTCAAACTAACTCAACGATCTATACTTCTAAGTTCGAGGTTTTGAGATTAATTTTACGAGATATTTTAAAATCGTATACACTTTACACAATTAAATATATCCGTTTAAATACTCAATTAAATAATTCACACCATTGGTAAGGAGCAATGAAATTATGAGTCTAACTGTACCGGCCTTTCTATCTTGAACCTTTCTAATTTGAACCTTTTACGCCATTTTGAACCTTTTAACTAGTAATAAAACTGGCATGGGCCAAAAAGGGGTTGAGTGGATTATTTCATGTATATATTACGAGACCACTGCCTAGCGTAGTTGGTCTCTTGGTTTCCCTTAAGACTCTATCCTCCAGGTCTTGCGTTCGAACCATGCTAGAGGGTAAAATCCCCTCTGCCACGTCAGCAGCTGACGTGGCTGCCACGTGGGTAGTGGGACCCCGTTGGATGACGTGGGCACTATACGTAGTGACACGGGACCCAAATGCCTGATTCGTAAAAATATCTTGACTTAGCGGAGGTGTACGCTTAACGTTGGCAAAGCTGTGGAATATTAGTGGCAGCTTCGTGGCTATGGTACACATTTCTCGTAGCCTAAAATCTTCATTCATCAGCTTACGTGGCTATGGGTCCACATGTCACATGGCACCACTTAGGTGGTGACACATGGCACTACTAATGATTGGGTACGAGGTTGTAGGCTTGGGTACGAGGTGGCAGGTTCGGATGGCTGCTCGAAAGGCTTCGTGGTTGGCTCGGGACACCCGAACCAACAAAGAAGCATCTGAAATGACACGTGGAGGTTGTTGGTTGGTGGATGCAGCGGTAAAAGGCTAACGTACGAGGAACGCAACCCCAAGCCAATCATTGGCAATAATGAGGCGGTTGGTGGAGCCAAAAAGACCAAAATACCCCTGGTTCTTGGGCTGTGAAAGGCTACATACCTGAAAAGGTAAAAATTCCCCCCACCCACTTAGGCCTTTATAAGCAGACGCATAGCAGCAGACAAGGGTGTTAGATTGTAGGTTTAATTTTCACATAGTAGTTGTAGTATTAGTTTTAGGAGTAGAATAGTGTAGCTTATTTTGGGATTATTGTAAAAGCTTTTATAGCTTATTGGATTTGGCTTATTTGTACTTTTGGGTTTATTATTTAATGAAAATGCTTATTAAAGGCGAGGAGCTTATGGGTCTTTTAAGCTTGTTTTACTACTAAAGTTTCAAGCTTTTTGAGATTTTACTTAGCTAATTAATGAATAAAACTCAAACTTTATTAGCTAATTAGTTATTTAGAATCTAATAAAGTTACAAACTTTAGTGTTTAATTAAGTTTATAAGATCGGGTGGTTTAAATTCGTCTCTATTTTCTTTAATCGGGTTCTTCCTTCTTTTCCTTTTTCAATAATTTTTAGTTTTAGCTTAATTAGCTTTATATGTTTGTTATTATTGTTATGCTTATTATTGTTTGTTTAGTTGCCATGTTTAGCTAGTAGATTTATTTATGCTTGTTAAGTGATTGTGATTAGTCAAATAAGTGTGGATTTAAAAAGGGATTTTTGATTAACGTAATTCAATTTGCTTTGCTTATTATTATTTAGTATTAATTTAGTTTATTATTTTAATTAGTATAAATACCAAAACCAAAACAAAAAGATAATCAAGCATCAAACAAAAAACATTCACGTAATTTAATTCTCGCCGTAAATACGACATTCGGAAGATTAATTATTACATGTCCTCAAGAAATTTTTACATCCAACGGGAAATACTTAATATAATACTCAAACACGCGTTTGACGTTTATCAAAGTGGCGCCGTTGCCTGGGAGAGCTTTATGATTTTTACGTGGTGTTTCGAGTTAGTGCCTTGAAGATCCATTATTCGGAAAGTTTATTTTCGTATTTATAAAAATTATAAAAATCTAAAAATATTTTTTTTCTTTTATAAATATTAAAAATACCAAAAATATTTTTATTTTTATTATCTTTATAAAAATCTTAAAAAATATTCTCCTTTATTCTCTTATTTCATTTAATTCTTATCTTCTTTACCCTCTTATCCGTTTAATTCTTCGTCATGTCTTCGTATAACCATTTTGGTTGCTCGTGGTGTAGAGGTCCGTTTAATGGTGGAAATTGTCTGGGCTGTAGTAGTGTAGGGTCCGAAAATAAGTTTGTCTATGACCCAAATCCTTATTCTTATAATGAAACACCCAATTTCTTCAACCAACCTCCACAACACCAATACGAGACATACTCGTGTGAGTTGTGTGAAGATAGTCCTCACTATGGATTTGATTGTCAAATAAGGCCCTCGCTTGTCTATGAGCAGGATCCGTGTAACAATCAAATCTTTAGTAATGTCCAATCTCCATATTATTCTTCGAGTCAGCCACAACAGTTCGACTGTTGTGAGGTCTGTGGAGGTCCGCATTATAGTTCTGATTGTCAAACTAGGAACTCGCTTGTCTATAAGCCTAATCCTTGTAACAATTATGAATTTTCTTATTTTACCAACCTTTATAGTTCACACCCCCTCAACCACTCCCCCTAAGCGAGTTAAATCGAAAAGAATTGATTACACAAATGATTGAATTTAATAAAATTCAAGAACAATTCAACATGGATTTTCAAAATGAATTAAACCATCCTCAGGAGATGTTAAACCTTAGGAAATCAAATCAAGATCCTCCCGTTGACTTATATGATCTTAAGGGGGGTGACAAGGGAGATAATGATATCAATTCACTTACCATGGAGCCTTCTGACACCTTCTTAATAGGGGATAAGGTTATTAGCACTCCCCGAAAGGGTCAATGATGAATTAATAAGGTCTAGTGTTGATGATCTTGTCCCAATCCTAAGGGAGACAGAGGTGACATTGGTTTGTGATGATTTAGAATGTGATATGCCTATTACTATACTGTTGCCCACCACTAATGTTAGGGAAGAAGATTTTGATTTCAATTCGCTTCCAGGAGAACAAGTAGTTGACTTTTTGATAGAGAACGAGGATGTAAATGGCTTGCCTAGACATTTGGTTAAGCAGTTTTTTAGTCATTTAGTCAAACACCTAAGTTCTACCAAAAGAATGTCTGATGAGCCTTTAGGTGATGATTCAAAACGTAGATCTTATGATGTGACTTTCTCAAACCCTCTCTTCGACTTTAATGATGATTATACCTTATGTTATGATAATCGGTTTGTGATGATTTTAGAGTAGTGTATAGCCTGTTAATACACCTTCGACCACTACTGATGTTAGGGAAGAAAATTTTGATACCAATTCGCCTCTAGGAGAATATGTCGTCGACTTCTTAATGGAGAACGTGGATGTGGCTGGCTTGCCTAGACATTTCGTTAAGCGACTTTTTAGTCATTTAGTCAAAAACTAAAGTTTGACCAAAAGAATGTCTGGATTGACTGTTTGGTGATGATTCAATAATCCTAGATCTTTTATCGATGTGACTTTTTCAAACCCTTCTCTTCGACTTTATTCCTCAGATTATTACATTATGTATAATGTAATGCCGCTTTTCGTATTGAGGGTTTGACCTTAGTAACTGGCCCTCCTAAGTTGGCACCATTGTATATGAAAAACCATAGGTAATTCAGATTCGATATGTCTGATCAATTAAGGACTCGAGACTATTTTGGGGAGCTCACCATTCGAGACGGCCTAGACGTTCAATTCCAACTGAACTTGTTTGATGGGTCTTTACGATTCACGAGGGAGGGGACATCTATTTTTGGAACATCTGCTTATCGAAGAGACATTCTCTGATCCTACTCTTGCAATGTTACCTAAAAAGTCTACCCTACTTGTCACACTACCCCCCACTTCTAAGCAATTTAGCTCAAGGGAGGTAGAAAGATTTGATCCTTTTTTCTCCTTGGACCAGCGTCGGGTGGGAAGACGAGGGTGATGGAGACCCCTTCTTTTGGTTTTCATCTTATGCCATCACCCCGTCCAGCTGCATACTCACTGAAGGAGGTGAAGTATTGTTTTTACCATCCTCACTTACATCGAGTGATGGATTTAACCCTGAAATTAAAAGTAAGTAACACTAGAGTCAAGCTAGAGACTCGAACAAAAACAAGCGCTTCTTAGGAGGCAACCCGTGTTATCCTTAATATTAAATAAGTAGCTTGCTACATTAGGTTTATTTCGTAGTAGTTTAGTATTAGTAATGAATAATAAGTATGGGGGAGTGCTTTTTTCCATGTTGTGTTTTTCTGTTTTTGCTTGCAGGATTTCCTATGATCTTAAAGACCTTTGTGCTTGTTTTTAATCCTCCAATCACGCGGTCTTCAATCATTTTCATGATTATATCCTGGGAATACTTAATCTTGATCATATATATATCTGATTGTATTTCTCCTTTCACACTTGGAATTTTTTGCATTTGCCTTTTTCCTATCTAAGTGTGGGGGTAAAACCCGACATTTTTGAACATTGAGACCAATGTTCGGTTCTAAGTGTGAGGGGGATTTCTGTCGAAATTGATCATACATGTTGCCTGTCTGTGTCCCACGCAACCCCCTTTTGACCAAAATTTTATTTTATTTATGTGTTGAATATATATATATATATATATATATATATATATATATATATATATAAGTAGGCATGTAGGCTAGAACTAGAGAGATTTTGACTTGACCGAGTATTACACTTTAGATTTTCTCTTAGCTTTGAGACTAAGCATTTGCAAGACTTTAAAATTTTGCAAAGAATGAAAAATAATAGAGTTGAATATAAGTTAGATGCTAAGCGTGGAATAGTTGGATCTCTTTAGAGCTCATAGAGGTTAAGTGTGACTTTTTGCTCCGATCAGCTTAAAAACTATAAAAATAAAATAATTTTCAATAAATAAAGTTGATTTGGTTTTTGTAATTCTTACTTTTGATCACTTCTTAGAGATTCCTTCTGGTGAAAGTACAGTACACATCGAGGTTTTGTCAGTGTTGTGAGGAAATAGGCTACCGATTCTTAACAGCTCGCTCCCGTTGTCTAGGTAGTTAAAAGATCACAGGACTTGAAATTTGGCTGTAAAAATAATAATAATGTAATAAACAAAAGCCTAAATAAGACCACGGTTTCCTGTTGGTTCGCTCACGATGTGGCAGTTCGTTTTTTAAAAGGGTGGACCAGTAATAATAATAGTAATAATAATTCCGAGATGATAACAGTTTGTTGTTTCCTGTCGGTTCGCTCCCGATGTCCTCTAGCCTTTCCAAAAAGGTGAGGAAATTATCGAGGTTGAAAATAAGAACTACTGTTTTCTAGTCTGTTCGCTCCCGTGTTGCAAGTTGTTTAAGGACTGAGGATAAGATAATGTTTCAATTATCATATAATAGCCACATTCCGAATTCGGGATTATCTAAATTTTAAGCCTTTGTCTCTGGACTCGTAGTTGAGTTGTTTCGGATGTAAATTTTAAAAAAGCTAAACCCCTAATAATTCATGTAAAATTTGAACCTTAATGTGGACTCTTATTCTTAACCATAAATCGTTCCTTTAGGGAAAGAATTTCAAACTATTTATGGTTTAAAATGGTCCCTTTTATAGTAATAAGGCCTTAATTTATTCTAAAATTAGTGATCTCGTTTGACTTTTATGTTTTCCTAATAAAATCCTTAGAGGAAGGAAACTAGAAAAATAAGGGGAGCGAAAAGAGCTTCATTTACACAATTAGCATTTATGAGTAAGTGTTAGCATCTATCTTATATTTCTGCTTGATTTTATTTTAACCCTTGGTTTAGGGATTGTGAAAACAAGGATGACGAAACTCCCTTTCTAAAAGCCTTTTTTTTAAATAAATTTTCATTAAAATTTTATACTTAGCATTTTATCTATTAATGAATAAGTGGTTTCTAATTACGAGGGCGCTTTAAGAAACAATGATTTTTAAACCCTTCTATAATGGACTCTTTTCTGTTCTTGGCTTTGAATGTGAGGGGTTATTACGTTAAGGGGCGTTAATTATTTCTTATCAGGCGTGTATTATATAAACATTGCATGTGGCCAGCAATGGCTTAGTTGTGGGGGGGAATTATGTGTACTTTAAACACACATCATTTATAAACCCGGGAAAACACTTCAAAATGGAATAATAATACTTAAAATATGGCATTATGGATAATTGTGCTGCAAATATGTTCGTATTGTGTTATTATGTCTTGCATGTACAAAGGATTAAAAACAAAGCAAGAATGGTAATTTTCTGGTGACTTTCGATGACGTTTTCACGTTTATCGAGATTCAAAAGAACTTGTAAAAATCCCAGGATCACACCATTGGAAAGAGCATGAAATTATGAGTCCAACGGTACTGGCCTTTCTATCTTGAACCTTTCTAATTTGAACCTTACCATTTTGAACCTTTTGACTAGTAATAAAACTGACTTGGGCCAAAAAGGCGTTAAGTGGATTATTTCATGTATATATTACGAGACCACTGCCTAGCGCAGTTGGTCTCTTGGTTTCCCTTAAGACTCTATCCTCCAGGTCTTGCGTTCGAACCATGCTAGAGGGTAAAATCCCCTCTGCCACGTCAGGAGCTGACATGGCTGCCACGTGGGCGAGTAAGAACCAGTCGGCAGACGTGGCACTGCCACGTAGGCTGACATGGTACCTACATGCTGACGTGGCAGCTTACGTAGCTATGGGTCTACATGCCGCGTGGCACCACTTAGGTGGTGACACGTGGCACTACTAATGATTGGGTACGAGGTTGCAGGCTTGGGTACGAGGTGGCAGGTTCGGATGGCGGCTCAGAAGGCTCGGTGGTTGGCTCAGGACACCCGAACCAACAAAGAAGCATCTGGAATGACACGTGGAGGTTGCTGGTTGGTGGATCCAGCTGTAAAAGGCTGGCGTACGAGGAACGCAACCCCAAGCCAATCATTGGCAATAATGAGCCGGTTGGTGGCGCTAAAAAGACCAAAATACCCCTGGTTCTTGGATGTGAATGGCTACATACCTGAAAAGACAAAAATGCCCCCACCCACTTGGGCCTTTATAAGCAGACGCATAGCAGCAGACAAGGGTGTTAGATTGTAGGTTTAATTTTCACATAGTAGTTGTAGTATTAGTTTTAGGAGTAGAATAGTGTAGCTTATTTTGAGATTATTGTAAAAGCTTTTATAGCTTATTGGATTTGGCTTATTTGTACTTTTGGGTTTATTATTTAATGAAGATGATTATTAAAGACGAGGAGCTTATGGGTCTTTTAAGCTTGTTTTACTATTAAAGTTTCAAGCTTTTTAAGATTTTACTTAGCTAATTAGTGAATAAAGATCAAACTTTATTAGCTAATTAGTTATTTAGAATCTAATAAAGTTACAAACTTTAGTGTTTAATTAATTTTATAAGATTGAGTGGTTTAAATTCGTCTTTATTTTCTTCAATCGGGTTCTTCCTTCTTTTCCTTTTTCAATAACTTGTAGTTTTAGCTTAATTAGCTTAATATGTTTGTTATTATTGTTATGCACTATTGTTCGTTTTGTTGCCATGTTTAGCGAGTAGATTTATATATGCTTGTTAAGTGATTGTGATTAGTAAAATAAGTGTGGATTTAAAAACGGATTCTTGATTAATAGTTTTAGGATTATTTAGATTTCTTATTTGATTATTTCGAAGGGCAAAATCCGAAGAAATAATCAAAATCAAAACATCAAATCTAGTAATTATACTATTTATAAGAAATTGTTTTTCAAATATAACAACGTTGTTTTGAGAAAATAATATTTTTACGGGTAGTTTAATTTCGTCTTTAAAAACTTTAAAAATTCACAGAAGGATCTTTTCATGTCACTTAGCAAGCATATTTGTCTTTTATATCTTTTTGATAATTTAGCTTAATCGATTATGTTTGTTTATGCTAGTTTAGTTATGATAATTAGTGAGTAGTTTTATTATGCTTGTTAAGTGAGTAGTGTTTGGTGAATTAAGTGTGATAATTAAAAAGGGGATATTAATTAGTGATTTTGGATTTATTACTTTAGTTTAGTGTTTTTGATTATTCGAGCGGGCAAAAGCCGTAAGAATAATTAGGCATTGATTTAGTAATTAATATCTTGATAAAAATTGTTTTCAATAAAAACCAACGTTGTGAGAAAATAATTATTTTGACAGATATTGGTTCATTAATAAGAACTTACTTACACACTTAAGGATCCAAACACCTCACTTGACAAGCATACCCGTTTTATATATATCTTGGATTATTGCTTTTGCTTTAAATTTATTATTTAGTTTTAATTAGTTTATTATTTTAATTAGTATAAATACCAAAACCAAAATAAAAAGATAATCAAACATCAAACAAAAAACATTAACGTAAATCTCAAATTCAATTCTCGCCGTGGATACGACATCCGGAAGATTAATTATTACTTGTCCTCAAGTAATTTTTACATCCAACGGGAAATACTTAATATAATACTTCGACACGCGTTTGACGTTCATCAATAAGCACGGGATTAAGAAAGTCAAACTTGGTCAAAAGTCAAAGTCAATGGTCAACGGTCAATGACATAGTCAAAGTCAATGGTCAAAATCTATAGACATGGTCAAACTAAGTCAACGATCTAATCTTCTAAGTTCAAGGTTTTTAGATTAATTTTACGAGATATTTTAAAATCGTATAAAATTTACACAATTAATTATCCGTTTTAATCCTAATTTAAATCATTCGTTCTTTTTTATGGTTTTGAAAACGTTAATACTTTTTGAAAAAGTTATTAAGTTTTAAACACTTTAAAAATTTGTTAACTTTTTGAATTATTTAAAAACCTTTTCATTTTGATATTTTGAAATTTCGAATCTTTTAGTGTTTTATTGGCTAAAAGTTGTAATAATATACGTTTTGGTCAAACGCGAGACGAGGGTCAAACAAAATTCAAACTTGGACTCGGTCCAATGTGCCTTTAAACCGAATTAAATAATATTAATCGGAGGGCTTGAACATTGGGCAAAATGATATTGGGCTTAAAACGGGCTAAAAAGTCTTATTGGGCTTTAAACGGGCCAAGATAATTTTAGGCTTCAAATAATGGGCTTTTGGTGGGCTTGGAATCGGATCAATGGTTAACGAAACACGAAGGTGTAAACGAAGCAAGGTAACCGACCGGGAAGAGGTTCAATTAAAACTTGGTGACCGACCAACGTGGGTCGGCTAGCCTTGACCGACCGACCGACCTAGGTGGTTCGGTTGCGCTTGGCTGACTGATCCATGTATGGTCGGTTGGCGAGGTTCAATCGTTCCATGAGATTGAATCACTTTATCTCGGTGTAGTACTTCAGTCTTCATCTTTATGGTTTTAAGCCTCGAGTCTTCAATTTCACCAAAGTCTTCAACAAACATTTCATTAAACATTTTGTCTCACCTTCAAAAATCTCTAGTATTTGTATTTGAGGCTTAAATATCGAACCTTTTTGTTACCATCTAGCAACATTAGTGATTACAAGCTAACAACACAACAAATTACATTCAAACAATCAAAACCAACACACCATATAGGTGGCTTGGTTGGAAAAACGCCACAAAACACCCCTTTTTTATCAACTTTAACAATGATTCACTTAAATTCGAGTTAACACTAGTCTAGTTATATTATTATATACATAAACCTCAAGAAAAATTAAAATCTAAACACTTTCATATTAATGAACCAAAATCAAGAAACGTTGAATTTTTTCAATTTTAGTGATGAGATGACATAATCTTGTTAAAAGAGTGTTTAGAAGATGATTACAAGTGACTTTAGTGTTTTACCTTTGATCAAAAATGGTCTCCTTTTGTTGTTATTGTTTGGCCGATCACTAAAGAGAAAGACAAGGAGAGATTTTTTTTTGTGAAATTTTAAGTGTGTGTTAATGGATCGGTTGGGGTAATAAAGGAGGGGTTCGAACTTTGGGCGATTTAAGACCCTAAGTATTTTAAAACTCATTTTAAACTTATCTAGAATTAAGCATGAACCCGAAAACCTTAATATGAACAGATAGCATTTTAGTTCCTAAAGATATATTACTAATTAAAGTTACACTAATTACCTATAAGTTTTAAACCTATTTTGCAAACATAGTCCCGGAGTTAATCTCGTTAACTCCCCCTCAAACGATGACCAATTAATTATCTTAAACACATTTCTAAAATTATTTTCACACTTATTTTTGAAAAAATTAATTTTTTGAAAAATAATTTCTCCCCCTCAAACAAATACTCATTTTCTATTTAAAGAGCTGTAGAATTTGTTTGAGCGTTCAAAATCTCTGGATCGTTTTTCCCAATTTAATTAACACTGATGAATTATTTTTAAACATTTTTGAAAATTTTCATATAAAAGCTCGTTCTCCCCCTCGAACAAAGACCGTAGTCTATTTAAAGATTTCTTGGATTTGTTCGAGCGTTCGAATTTTTTGAAAATCTTTTTCCATTTAAATGACAAAACTGATTCTGATTTTATTTCCAGCATTTTTAAAAAATTTGTTTAACTTGAACATGTTTGATAAACACATTTTGAGAAAAATTGCTCGAGATAAAGAAAATTAATCTTTTAAGGACAAACTGCACTTTTTGTCGTACATTTTCCTTTTTAGAAAGCGCGAGTTGTGTAGCAAAATATACACAAGCCATTTTCTTGAGTTACAAAACTTGGAATGTTTTGAATCTTTAAACTCAAGACCGAAAAGACTTCTCTTTTCGTTGTTAAGGATAACTGCACTGAGGCGTACAATTTCCTTTTCTTTAGGGACCGGGTTGTTATCTGATATTTAATAACAAGCCATAAGAAAATTTGAGATGACATGTTTTAAAATGTTTTAAACTTTCAGTCGAACTTTATCTACAATCCCGTGTCATTATTAAATGATATTTCTAAGGTCGTTGATATTGTCGATTCTAAAAGACATGTCGAGAAGATATTTTATGGTTTTTTGAAAAAATTTCTAATTTTATATTTTGTTTTTGAAATTTTATATTTTTGTATTTTTTTTGTAAAGTTTTTTTCGAAAAATGAAAATATTTTTGACCTTTTTTTATTTTTATAAACTAACCTACTTATATTACAAGTGATACAAGAAGTAGTAAACCGTGTTACTCTTCATCTGACTCTGCAAGACGTTTCAGCTCTTCCGGTGTAATGCTCTGCATGCCAAAGTGGTTGATCAGGAATTCGAAGCGTTCTCTCGCGAGTGCTTTAGTGAAGATATCCGCCAGCTGATAATCGTTCTTTACAAAGTAAAGCTCAACAACCCCGTTTTTAACTTGTTCTTTGATAAAGTGGTAGCGAACAAAGATGTGTTTCATCTTGGAATGTTGCACAGTGTTGCAAGATAAGGCAATGACGCTCTAGGAGTCCGAGTACAAAGGAATCTTGTTGTAATCAAATCTGTAGTTAGTTAACTGAGACCGCATCCATAGAATCTGTGCACAACAACCGGGCAGGGAGATATATTCAGCTTCAATTAAAGATATCGTAGTACACTTTTGTTTCTTGGACGACCAGCTTACAAGCTTTTCTCCTAGAAATTGTGCACTACCCGATGTACTTTTCCTTGAATCTTGGCAACCTGCATGGTCAGCGTCTGCAAAAATGGTTAGATTAAAACCAGTGTCCTTTGGATACCATAAACCCATATTAATGGTTCTTTTGAGGTGCCGAAAGACCCATTTTACCGCAGTTAAGTGCTTTTCGGTAGGCTTTGCCTGGTACCGGGCACACATGCAGACGACAAACACGAGGTTAAGGCGACTGGCTGTGAGGTACATAAGGGATCCGACCATTCCTCGATAACGAGTAGGGTCAACTGGAGTCTCGTTTGGATCCTCATCCAGTTTTGAGTGTCCCATCATGGGGATGACAACAACATCACGTTGGTCCAAACCATACTTTTTGAGCATTTCAAGAGCATATTTAGATTGATTAATGAAGATGCCTCTAGGACTTTGTGAAATTTTAAGTCCAATAAAAAATGATATTTGTCCCATCATTGACATCTTAAAACGTTTGCTCAATAATTTTGCAAATTTATCATAAAAGATTAGATTAGTGGAAGCAAAAATTATGTCGTCAACATAGATTTGTACCAATATGATATCATTTCCTTCCTTTCGAGTAAACAACTTCGGATCGACTACACCTTTGACAAACTTCTAGCTGAGGGGGAATTTGGAGAGTAGGTCGTACCATGCGCGAGAAGCTTGTTTCAAACCATAAAGTGCTTTCTTTAACTGAAATACATGATTCGGATGATCTTGATTGACAAACCTTTCTGGTTGACTTACGTACACCTCTTCCTTCAGAATCCCATTCAGAAATGTCGTCTTTACATCCATCTGAAATACTACCATATTCTTGTGTGTAGCATATGCTAAGAATATTCTAATAGCTTCAATGCGAGCGACAGGTGCAAACGATTCTTCAAAGTCAATCCCCTCTTCCTGATGATAACCTTTTGCGACTAACCAAGCCTTGTTCTTTAGTACACCACCATATTCATCAAGTTTCACTTTAAAGATCCACTTTAGGCTGATGATCATAGCTCTATCTGGTCTTGGTACTAATTCCCATACTTTAAGCCGCTTAAATTCATGGATTTTCTCTTGCATGGCTTTGATCCAACAAGATTCTTCCATTGCTTCTTTATAATTCTTTGGCTCTTCTTTAGCTAAGAATGCATGGAAATAACACCATGAAGTATCGGTAGAGATTTGTTGTCTTGTAGAAACAGGTTTTGATGGATTGCTGATGATTGTTACTAACAGATGATCTTTTGTCCATCTTTTTGTGTAAATTAGAGGTTGTTGGAAAGTGTGCATGGTTGAAGTATCAACAATCCTTGATGATGACTCATCTGAGCTGGTGTCTGGAGGAGCAAATGGATTGTTAAAAGTGTCACTGTCAAACTTTGCAATTTCTTCATTTGGTTCAACATTTGTAGAATTGAGTGGATAGATTGATGCTTCAATGTTTGGTGAAGTACTTGGAGAGGGAGCATCTTTGTCTATAGAAGTAGAAGAAGAAGAATGCTCCGTCTGTATCTGAATGCAAGTATAGTTGCAAGCGTAAATGGGGTAATACAGCACTTGGAGATTTCAAGTATTCATCACACATCCATTGAAACAGCCAAACCCAGACATTCTTAAAGGAGGTTTATCTGATGTTGAAGCAAAACCTAGTAAGCATAGTCCCCTGAACTAATATCCAAAGTCAACCATGAAGAACAGGGTCCTGAACCGAGATGTTCAGAAAGCCCATCTTGAGTAAGTCTTCAATAGTACATTCATTGTTTCCGTAATTTGTCCGTGTCCTTTAGTGTAGATCTGATATGCCTTCTTGGATGGTGAATAACCGATGAAGATTCCAATGTCTGCTTTTTGCTGTAATTTCCCAAGATCCTTAAAATCGTTTGTTGGATAACATAAAGCACGAAAAACGTAAAGATACTTGAGTTCAGGTTTGCCATCTCTGAGCAGTTCATATGGAGTCTTGTTGTAACGTAAGTGATAAGCTACACCTTCACCCATAGATAGATAGCCGGAGATTTTAGAGAAAATAACATAGTCCTTGCAGCCTCTACCAACGGTGACGGTTTCGCATTTCAACTACACCATTTTGTTCGGATACGTGCAGTGGATTGTATAATGAGTAATTCCCAACATCTTTCGACATTACGTAAAGGTCTAATATGAGAAACATGGTGACGGTTGTTGGTACGAAGATATCTTACTGTTGCATTGAGACTAACTTGAGCTTGCTTCAAAATTTTGATAATAATCTCTGGAGCTTCATCTTTCATTCTCAAAAACTTCACCGAATTAAACCGAGAATATTCATCTACTATGACAAGAATATACTTTTTCCCGTTTATATTTTCTACCCGCAGTGGTCAACAAACAAGTTCATATGCAACATTTGGAAGTTTCCATTTACTAACTGAGGTTTCAGGCTTATGTGGATGGGATTACCTTTTTGCTTTTCCATTTGACATGCCAAACACAAATGATATTTAGTATACTTCAACTTGGGCAACCCTTTAACAAGACCTTGTTTAGCAAGCTGATTGATGGTACCAAAGTTTAAGTGAGAGAGACGACGATGCCATAACCAAGATCTTGTCTTTAAAGCTTTGGAGACTAGACAAATTGGAGAAGACTTCATCATATCCACCATTGAGATTGTATAAATATTAGAACCACGAGAACCCGATATTAGATCAACCTCGTCTAAGTTCTGTACAAAACAAGTGTGTTTCCTGAAAGCTACTTCGAGATCCAAATCACAAAATTGCCTAACGGAGAATAGATTATGACCAAGTCCTTCAACGTAGTAGACACGTGAAATAAGAATATTCCCTATTTGTAAATCTCCATATCCCATTATAGCTGCAAAATGATCGTTTTCGAATCGAACCATTCCGATAAACATGGAAACAAAATTGATGAGCTTATCATGGTGTCCAGTCATGTGTTTGGAACACTCGTAGTCTAAATACCAAAAAACAATTTCTACAATCTGCACAAAAAGAAAGAAGAAAAACATATTTACAAAAGGGTGGATCCCCAACTTTTAATTAGGTTCCGGGTTGTTAGTGAACCTAAGTGACTCCTAGATAGTCGAACTTCCAAGGTGGAAGCTCTTCATCCTGAATAATTCCCTCAAAACCAAAGTCATGCAAATTAAATGGGTGGAAATCCGAATTTATCATGCATTTAAAGAGTGATTTCCAGGCATTGGCATATCTAAGACTTAGTTTAGGACACGGTACATCAACCGAAATTACTGTGGTTGTTAGGATATGTCCAGGAGGAACAACTATGGTAGACGTGTCATTAGAAGAAGAAGGGGGCATGGCTTTCCTACCAAGTTAAATGTTCTACCAATGGGAATCCATTTAAGACCTATAGTTTTAAAGATCCATCATGTTGGTTTCCATTCTCTTTTAACTTTTTGTTTTGTAGATTTAGCCACTTTACGTTTTTGCATTTTCTTAAGATATTGAACAACACAAGCATCATGATTTGCAGAAAACAAACATTCATTACAAGATAAGCAAATAGTATCAGAATTCTTTGACAAAGTAACATTCTTAACATTCGCATTACAATCTAAAACATGATTGTTTTTATTAGCACTAGACTTATTCTTCATGCTTCTACTTGATGATTTCGGGATCCTATCATTCTTTATATTGCTTCTAGGCTTTGATCCGCTAGCATTAGTAGAGCTTACTCTTCCTATAGAAGGCAACATAGTGTTGTCAGTCTTACGAGTGTTTTGCTTTACTGCATGCTCTTTTGTGATTGTTTCAATTGTCTGTTTCATTCTAGATGCATCTACATAAGGCTTATTGTTCCTTTTATGGCTTGTAGCGGGAGCCCACTTTTCATTCCCGCTTTGAGTGAAAGGGCAAGAGGCACTAACATACACTAACAATTCCTGAATTCGCGTAGCAAACTTACAGGCATAACCTATATGTTCATCTAAAGGTTTCAATGCTCTAGCTTGTTCTAAAAGTTCTTGTAGTGTTGCTACATGCTCTTAAAGTACGCGTTGATCGGTTCAGTCTCAATCTTAAGCAAACCTGGGGCAAGAACTTTTATGCATTTTTCAATTATCTTGTTGGTAGTCAAGTGTGAAGTGACTGATTTTGATACATCATTTTTCTCAACAACTTTAGGAATAACAATTGATTTAGGAAACGGGGTTTCTGAATAAAGTTTGGTTCCTGAAGTTGAAGGTTTAGAAAGCTTAGTATTTACACTTGTACCAATATGATTCGTTTGAGATT
>BQNB010126194.1:0-19640 GCA_026074375.1 Tanacetum coccineum
TTCCGACGTCCTAAGGTCACGTTTGTTTGGTTGTTCTTTATTCTGTTACTTTCGTTTACCATTAAACACCCCCATTCACTTCATATAACACCTTACCGTTTGTCATCATGACTAGTGGTAATAGCACCCATGAACTTTTACAAAAACTGCTTCAATAGTTGGGAAGTATGAAAGTTAATACCCCTGTATCAAATTCTACCAATACTAGTGTACCTGTTATGGCGTTTACACCAGCCCGCTTATTTATCCTGGTGGCCCAAGCCCGATTTATCCTATGCATCCTGGTGGCCCAAGCCCAGTTACTTATCCTATGTATCTTGGTGGCACTAGTTATCCTTTTTTGGGCGCACTACAAGAAATTTGCCGGTTACCCACAAACCAAATATGTGAGTAAAAAGCCTAAATGCGTGGGTAATTAAGGAACACCCACGAATTAACCATGAATGTACGAACATGGGTATATCATCCGAGGCTAAATCTTCACCCACGATTGTCTCACTATGTGGGTACCTTTACCCATGATATTTTTTGGTGGGTGCTATAATAAGTTCGTGGGTATAATACTTATGGGATTCTACAAGTCACCACGAGAATACCCATAAATATGACAATGGGTGAATTATGGGTAGTATTTTACCCACATATATAGTCATGAGGAAACACAGAGGGTAAAAATTTTAGATGTACTCAAAATAACCCATGGGAGAAATTACCCACAAATATCTTGACGTGTGTAAAACTCGCGGACAAGCCTTCTTTATAGGTAAATTTGTCACGGATATAGATGACCATTTGCAAAATATAAGGCCCGTTTGCTTTGAGGGATTTGAGAGGGTATTTGGATTTGACTATGAAAAGTATTGTTTGGTTTGAGAATTTCTTTTTTGACTTTGGGCAGAGTCCAGAATATGTAGGCGTGTGCAATTCCTCATCATTTAGCTAGGATTTCCGACTTTATCATATTTTGGTGAGGCCTCTTCAATCTTCATCCACTTATTATTTATTTTATTAGTTTTTATTTAATTAATTTTAATTTTAATTTAGATTTTAATTTATAAAATATTTTTAAATATTATTTTCTCTATTCTACATCAAACCTAAATCTAAATCATAAACCAAATCCAAATCCTAATCATAAACCCATCAACAAACCAAACGGGCCCATAATTCCATGGGTACATATGTACAGATTTTTAGATTATCAACCTACAAGTAAGGCATTTCATATAAATCTCTATATAAATAGAAATGCAAACATTAAGAAGAAATATAACGAATTTAAATACCATATCATCCAAATGGAATCTATAAAGTGACTAATCTATCATTCACTCACATAACAAGGTATTAGAAGTACACAACTAACACTAGGATGTTCTAAAATCAGTATGGTGCATCAACAACGTATGTACAAATAGGTTTATGTATATTCTCAAGCTAGCAATCCATGGTTTCCTTGTTGAGTGAGAGGTGCTTAGAGACAAGCTTGCACAAATTGGTCTTCACTTGTAACCATTGATTTCTCCATACCCTGCATATTATATATGTAATCAGTTTTATTAATGAATTGACTAAAGCTCTGCAATGTTAAAATAGCTATACAACCATTAACCATTAAACACATTAGTAAGGACTTATAGTATTAAAGTATCATGATGACCTTACTGGTCATGAAGATTTAGGAAAAAATTTGAGGACTAGTCAGGCATTAATATAATCTCATTTTTTTTATAAAGTTAGGAACACCATTGTATTAGCCTATTAGGTAACCATTGTATTATACAAAAATTAATAAGCAATTTCTTTCTTATTTACCCAAGGCCTTTGGCCTACTGTGGTATATAAGTTGCATATCAACAAAGAGGTTGTGGGTTCAAGTCTCATTGGAAACATCTGTTGATATATATATATATATATATATCGTAAGATGGGTGGTATACAAGTGTGAAAGAATTTCTGTCTATTAATCACTGTAATGTTTGAGTACAATGGAACGTGGCTGAAGTACCACATTAACCTCAAACAATGCTTGAACTACCAACTAGCATTTGAGACAAACTGCCTTATGTTATCTAACCCTGATGTATGAATTCTATCAACATCAAGTTCGTCTAAACATAGTATCATGACTTGTATAATACCACCATTACATATTATAATAATATACTAAGGAGATATCTAAAAACGTATCAGATATCACAAATTTGCAATATAGAAACCTCTTGAAGGCCTCGTCAGCGTAGTCGTGATATATGGTATAGTTAAAAGAATATATTTAAGACACAAGAACAGTTGCATCATAAGTACTGTTTAAACATACAAGGCATGATAAGACACTTCACAAAGAAGTCAACTAAGACCACACAGTGACGTCGATTACAACAACTCTTAATCCACATTCAAGGTACCCCTTCTCAATAGGCTTCGCAATTATGGTTAAGACAAATGTAAACAAACTCAGTAAACTTGAAATGGTTCTGGTATGTCTTATCTAGGTACAAATATATTCTAACATTCATTTAAAAAAATTAGTCAACTACCTATGAAAAGTAGAAGCATTAGAAAAAACATACCTAGATCGAGTACGACAAGTAAATCTTTTGTAGTCAGGTATGACAAATTGCTTTTCCTTTTGATTTGTTCTCTGCAAGTGAGGATCAACAAATCTAGTTCCAAGATCTTAGTCAATAATATAGCTATTGTTCAAATCACGGAATAATATAAGGATCCAAAATCATATACCCAACACCATAATGCCTGGTATATACTTCCTATATTTCTGAGATAATATAAGCAAAACAAATACAAAAAATTCTCACCACATTCAACAATTCATGGTGTAACTTGTAATCACAAACAAAACGGATTGTTCTTTGAAGGTTAGTCTTTCTTTGGCATTAAGAAAAATATAAGACTAAATATGTTATAAATCAAATTTGTGCAACTGCTAAATGTTTAAATAACATTGGAACCTGGTATATGTAAATTTCATACCATCTTCTTCCCGGAACCGACCACTAATTTCAACGAAATAATAGATCCTTCGATTTCAGTTCTGTTTATGAAATCGTCCAACAAATTTTGCATAAATTAATGAGATACGATATATATTTTTGTCGTTAACACGATGCTCCGTTAATGAATTGAAATTGACTATTACTTCATGAAATCAATTGAGATGGAAAGTTTAAGGAATGACCAGTTTGAGGGAGAAGTTATTTGTGATGAAAAAAGATTTCAAATTTTGAACCGTATATAGAGATTTAGAAATATAGATGGGCGCCCCAACTCAAGCGCTATTAATCTTTCTGAAAATTCATGTTTAGGAGCCAAAACTTAAATTTGATTCTTCTGAAATTTCATCATAGGCGCCACAAGCTTTGCATTTATTTTCTTTTTTCAATTATTTAAGGGTGTTGATAATTCGGGTAATGTCAAAGGATCCGAAAACCGAAACGAACCGAACCAAAAAATCCGAACTGAATTTGGTAAAACCAAATCGGACCGAATTAGATATTCGGTTTCGGTTTGGATATAATTTTAGCGAAACGTCAACCGAACCGAATAGAAAATCAAATTCTTACAAATATATACTAATATATAAAGGCCTTTATAATATTTTTATAGCATTAATATAACACTTATTAAGCTTAAAATATTTTTTTCTAAAAATTTATATAATTAAATTTTGAACAAATTTAGATTATGTGATTCGGGTTATTCATGTCAACCCAAAAATTGAATCGCATTCAAATTCAATTTTTAGTTCAGTTAAAATTTTTAGTTCAGTTAAATTTTTTGCTTTTCAATTTGGTTAAGTTTTACTCAAAACAAAATTAACCGAACTAACCGACCCGAATAAACCAAACAACCAAATATCTGAACCGATGTACACCTCTATATTTATTAACTAAGCCATTTTAGTTAACCTTCGTAAAATTTTCATTATTAAGAAATTAGCTAGATTCTCGTGCAAGCCGACGAGCGGTAAAGATATAACTAGAAGTTTATGTGAATTGCGTTTTTTAGATTACACTTTTTGTGAGAATAAATAGTTTGGCGAGCAATGTTTCGATTCATATGAAAATGATAAATGGCAACGTTTTACATAAGTTGTAGACAAAGTAAGCGTTCAATGACCCATTCATGAATAAATAGGTAAAATGTTTGAGTAAGTACACGCTAAAATTAAAAAAGGTAGATATAACTGTGGGCATGTATTTACCCACAAATTAACCAAGAAAGTTGCTAACAACAAAATACCCATGAAAATCGACGTGGGTAAATCCGTGGGTACATGTTTACCCACAAACCACCCTTGAAAATCTACCCAAGATCAAATTGGATACTTGTAATCCGTGGTAACGAAAACTTACCCACACATTTACCCACGATTAGTTTCTTTATGGGTAATGCTTGAGGAAAATTTAGCGGGAAAGTATTACCCACTAAGTTACCCACATATATACCCACAATAACTCACGATGTGGGAAATCCGTGGGAAATATTTTGGAGTCGGATAATTACCCACATATTTCACACCTTATATATTTATGTGGCTATTTTTTGGGTAAATTTGTGGAAAAATCGAGGGAAAATAAAACCGACTTTGTAAGTCACTAATCATGGGTAACTGGTGGGTATTAGGTGGGTAAATGTCCTCAAAAGGACGGGTGTGGGTAATTTTCGTGGGTATTTCATCAGATTCTTGTAGTGGCGCCTTGCTGCTACACCGACCCAACAACAGCCATATTTACCCCTTGCTGGTCCACCCGGGTTTCCCTCATTAACCCAGCCCACTCAACTGGTTGTACCAGCCGAGCATTCAGGTCAACAGCCCACGCGGCTGCTACTATTCAGGATACTACACATGGGGCTTGGAACATGGATACATGTGCGAGTTCTCATCTCAATAAATCAGTTAATAGTCTTAGTGAAAATTTTAATACATGTATGTATCTGTCTATCTCGGTTGGTGACGGCTATTCTATACCCGTTACTAATACGGGTCATTTGCCAACTACAACTAAATCTCTTCACTTAAATAATGTTCTTATCACCCCTCATATTGTCAAGAATTTAATGTTTGTTCGTGACAATAATTACACAATAAATCTGATGTTTCCATTAATTGTTTTGACCCAATAGATTCAGCTAATTCCAAAACGGTTTCTTCTGGAGTACATCTTCAGTGGGTCTTTATCATTACTTCCCTCCCAGTAAAAAAGCCTTGTCCTCAAGGCGAAATGCAGGAAAATGTTCAACTACTATCTCATTTTTTGGGAGTGGAGGTAGCAGTAAGGATGGATATTAGGTGGGGTGGAGTTTGGCAAAAGTGGAATTCAATGGGTTTGTAATCTATCAGGGGGTAGATGTTGAGGTTCGTCAAAGATAGTGGTGTATTGGGTGATAATAGGTTGTAGTGGGGCTGGTATGCAAGGAATAACTTCTGGTTCAACGGCTAGATGTTGGAAACTGGATGATTTTTGGGGGCCGGTTACAATGCCTTCTAGTTTATATCGCTTCCCGTCTATTGAAAAAATCATGAACAATTCTTTCCAGTTGGCTTGAACCGTATTTAATGTGGCTAACCATTGAATACCCAAAACTAGATCAGCACCTCCAAGAGAAAAAGGATGAAAATCTTGAGTGATTTTGAGATCATTAATCTGTACAGGAAGATTTTTGCAGATTTGTCCACATCGAATTACATCCCCGTTACCGATTTGAACCCCAAAAGGCGCTAACGGCTGAGTAGCCAGCTTAAGTTCATTCACCAAGACATCTGAAATGAAATTGTGTGTAGAACCTCCGTCAATTAAAATTAAAACTTCAGTGGAATGAAGCATACCGTGGACCTTCATCGTGGTAGGATGCGGCTTCCCCAGAATTGCATGTAAACTGATTTCAGCAGTTTCTTCCCGGTCAGACTCGAGGTCGGTTAGATCTGTTGTAAGGGGTTCTTCGACATCCTCATCAGCCTCTAAGACTTTTAAGGTACCGGTTTTGCAAAGATGTCCCGGTTCGTATTTATCGCCACATCTGAAGCATTCCCCTTTTAGGAATCGGTTTTGTTTTTCTGCTTCGAAAGTTCCGAAAGTATTTTTTGGTTGGGATGTTTGGGTTGGGGTGAAAGTCGTTGGCTTAGAATCCGACTCAGAAGGTTTCGAATTTGGGGTGCAAGAAGCATTTTTTCCGGGTTGGTGGTTGGTGAGTTTAGATTCAAACTCTAGAGCAAGACTCATGGCGCTATATACTGTACGGGGTTTGTGAATTCGTACATCTGATTTTAATTCATCTTTGAGGCCGTTTAGGAACACCCCCAAAAGACAATGATCAGGCCAATTTGAAACCCGAGAGGATCTCTTAGCGAACTCCTGACGATATTCTTGTACCGAACCAGTTTGTTTAATGCTACAAAGGAACTCATCCGGGTTCTGGAATTCCGCCGGGCCAAAGTTTTTGGTAAACGCTTGGACTAATTCTTCCCAAAAAATGACTTGACCGTCAGAGAGCCATGAATAGAGGTCCAAGGCATCCCCTTCTAAGTGCATTGAAGCTATCTCTACCTTCTCTTCATCGGGTATTTGATAATACCTGAAGTATTTTTCGGCTTTTAGCAGCCAACCGCGAGGGTCTCCGCCGCTAAAAATCGGGAAATCAATTTTGTTATACTTATAGGGCCTATACTGCTGTCGACCCCTCCAAGAACTTTCCCCTTCGAAATTCTTGCTTCCTCTAGATCCGGATCGTTATCCTTCCTTCAAAGCTGCTATATCTTCCTTCATCGTTTCAATTGCCTCTATTCCGGGTTTTCACCATGTTTCTATTATCATTGCATACCTGATACATAGCCGTAACAACAATCATTTTCATATCATTGCATACCTGATACACTTGGCCTTTCAGAAGAATGTTGCAGCATCCGTAGCCAAACACCCCTTAAAGCTGAACAATTGCAAAAAAACAATATGTATGTTACATTTCCAAAAACCACCATGATCATTGTAGTTCATCATCTTTCTGTAATTAACCATGGAAAGGAAATGGGCTCGTATCTAAAGAACTAGCAAATGTGCATATGGTACATGAGTGATTTATTACGCGCAACTAATTAATTCTGGTGTGCTATGTGACACCCCGAGAATTTCCGTTCATTAATTTAGCCATTTTCGTTTAGTAATTTGAATTTTTAAAAGTTTCGTTTAGCTTTTCCGTTTAACCGGGAAATTGTTCCGTTATTATCTGAGAATCGTCACCGGGAGCGAACCGGGACACCAAACGTTGTAGTATTTTGGCAATAGCCACGTTTTTATGCTTTAAAGCAATATCTAAAATTTTGTAATTTTCCGTGTTACCGTTACTCGATTCGTTATTTACGTGATACGCGTTTTAATCTATACATATGCATGTGCATACAAAGGCCTTGGAAATTAATTCATCAAATAGCACTAGTGATCCTAGAATATGGGAAAACATTTTTGGTCCCCCCTTGCCTTGTTCATAACCGGATATGTATGCATGCATACATAGGATTCAAATTTTGAAAATCAAATTCACTAGACAAGCTTGCATGGTTTAAGGTTAAGGACTAGTACTAGGTAACATTTGATAGGTGGATCATTTTGGTCCCCCTTTTCTTGTCCCCTAACCAAACGGCACACACAAGTGTGTGTGTGTGTGTGTGTGATCTTTGTATTCATATACCTTTGCTTCTCATTTTACATAATCATTTTCACACACTAGTTTCATTTTCTCTTGTGCTCTCTCTCTCTCTAAAACACACGAACCAACACAAACACTTACAAAATCATACATTTTTCACTTTCAATCATTTACATTTGAAGATATATTGTTCGAGTTGATTGTTATTTCATCGGGGTATTTTATAAAACAACGTTTGGGTTGTTTTTAGTTCTAATCATCTTTCGTCGCGTTTTCTTGTAAGTCATCTCTTCATTTTCATAAATAAGTTGTACTTTTGCATTCGTATGATCATTCCGAACAAGGTGTACAAAGCGGATCGTTGTGTAAATCATTATCTATTTTTTCTATAAAACTACAAGTCTCAAAGTTTAATCTTTTTATTTATAAATGGAAGAACATAAAAAGTAGTTGTACGCTTATAAAAGTTTGTTGCGACTATTTTGATATATATATTGTTATTACTACGGCTACGTTATTTATTGAGATTTATCATATGGCGAGCTTGAATATTGTTGGCAAGGAGATTAAGTTAGATGTTTGTTTTGTTGGAAACATAAATTGAAAATCGAAGAGGGATATGTTAGAATAAATTTGTTGTAATATTGCGGTGTTGACGAAAATCGATCGGATATTCTTTTGAGTCAATAAAAGATGTACTTTCATAAAACGGATATTTTTACGAGTCCGGATGGATAAAAATGAAAATTCGATATTTTTAGAAAGGTCATGCCGAAATTTTATAAATTTTATAAATACGTCAAAAAATATACTTTTATTATCAAACTTATGATAAAATGAAGAATAACGTTAAGTGTCGAGTTTTGGTCAACGTTTACGGCTATTGAGTCAATTTTGGTGTGTCGGTCACTAAAAGACGAAATACACTAAAAGACGAAATACACTAAAAGACGAAATATTTTCAAAGATGTTTCAAGGAGTCGAGACTTGTCAAAATTTATAACTTTCGAAAGTACATTTTGAAAATGATACGCCGTGTCTACTCATGCTCGGATGATCAGATCTTGCGTTAAGCGTCATTTGTTGTACATTATTCTTAAACGATGACTATATGTTAGGTTTGTCGCTAGGACTGTGAGATTCGTCTTCATTTAATTGATTTCCTTTGATCTACAACTCGCATAAGGTGAGTTCATAGCCCTACTCTTTTACTCGTTTTGAATAAATGTTTTATAACTTAGGGTGAGAAACATTGCTTATTTTTAAAATTGGACACAAGTACTATACGTGAGATTTCCCTGTTTACGTGTTGCCTAAGTAGCGTTTAGACCACTATTTGCCCGAACTATCATAAACTGTTAATTTCTTGACCGGAGGACCGGTTGAAGGAGCGCGAATGAATAAATAGATCTATTGGGACTATATATCCCTATCTGGGTGAGTAGTACTCACTAGTTCGAGTTGTCCAAGGACTAACGGATATATGTCATGTCGAATCTAGTTAGGTGGTCTTTGGTCGGACACCTGATACTAGTGTGTCCTCGTCCCGCTAGTCGCTAAGAGAATGTCAAGTGACTCTATCCTGTCACTGATTTGCTCGGCAGTACTATGGAATAGGACACGACAGATGTCTTTGTTTAGGTCTATGGTACGACTGCGAAGTGCGCATAGTCATGAGATTGCTCGAGCAATAGAGGATAGAAGTGTGTAAGTTCGGAATTAGCTGTCTCGCTCTCGCATGACGACTGAGACTAGAGAGCTATGCATGATAGGTCTGTCATCGAAGAAGACCTACTAGCATAGATGTGTGTCGCTCTCGAGTATGTGCGCGAGACTAGTAGAGTGACGACGCGTGAGTGTGTGTTGTATAGCTATCTTGAGATATGATGACAGTCACATACCTATATAGTGATAATAGATCGATGTTTTAGTGAGACAACTAAGATCCGTTCGAGAAATATTACTCAAGCAATTATTGGCGCAGTGGTTATATGCTACGATGTCCGGAATTGAGCTTTGGGTTCATGAGTTGCCGGCCATATAGGTAGCAACGTACTATGATGTACCACTCTTATGTCGTAGCATGGTGTTGTGTGTCTGTTTTAATGACTGAGCAGCATACGTTTTTAAATCTTGTGGCCACTATAACATCGTTTGAACAAAAACTATGAATATCATCTTCACTTTTGATGCTGTTGGCTCCGCTTTGTCTTTTAGTATCAGTAGTGCTTTTCCTCTAGATGTCGCTCATGCTTTGGCTACTGTTGAATAGATCAGTCGACTCCTGTCGGCCCCCGCTCTTACCTGCTCATTAGAGATGAGAGAGAGTCTCTCTTTCACTCTCGCCTTTATTACTCTCACTTGCCATTACTCCCGTGCAGTCTTTGAGACTAACTTAATTATGATCTCGCCTGATCAGCGTTGTGTCCATATATACGAGATCATTTCTAGACTATCATGATAAGAATCTACTCTATTTTTAATGTCTCTACTCTCTGTCCGGCTCTTGATTTTATACCAATACTGCTACCATCGCTCCCTCGTCGCGTCCAATTCTGCGAGTTACTTGCCTCGTGTCGCCCATGCGCACTCGATTCTCTCGGCCGCTCTCTCCTCCTGTTCACAGCACCACCCCCCAGGAATCACGTATGCACACGTCCCCCAGGCCACAAGTTTGGGGTTTCCCCCTGTGACACCTGTTGGTATCCAGAGCCAAGGTTTTAGTGAATCCTGGTCGTATATCCAACTTGGTCTGGTCTATAACCAGTATGTGAATCTTCGTGTTTTTAAGGTGTGCCTTATTAGTTATTGTTTTTGATATGGCGTTTACGTTGAGTACCATTTTGCCTTAAAACATGCTATGATATGGCTTTATCTATGCATGCAGTTTAGCGTTCTGCGTTTTTGTTTCTTTTGCGTTTAATTTTACCCTTGAGCTCTATTTTGCTATAGTTATGTTTTTTCTTGCGTTTATATTTCTATGCGATTAATTTTCCATTTGCTGTTTATTTCTAACCTGCTTTTATGGAAGTTGTCTATAGTATATATATATATTTTTATTATATATTTATATATATTATTTTATATATATATATTATATTATATATATATATATATATATATATATATAATCTCCTAAGGACATGCGAGTGAACCAATTGCTCGTTTACTTCTAAACATCGTGGTATAAATGATAGTCTTTAAAAACTTTTCACGACCTATATTTATACCATTTTGCAAATTGTGCGAACCGTTATAGACTGCAGACACCACTGATTATTCATATCTTTCCGACTCTGATCGACGACTTTTTAAACACCCCGCACCATACTGTTGAAATTACCCCTACGTTCATCTTGTCACGTCTTTATCTTTTCCTACTTCTTCGTAACTCTGGACATGTCGTTTAACTCGCACACAACTTTAACCCATCACCTCATAACATTCCATTTTTGGAAACACGACTTTTGAAATTCGACTTATTTTATTTCCTTTACTCCGTTCAATTTTGAAGAAAATACCGACAACAAGACAAGGAATGAGTTCCACGAGGATCGAGTGTATTGTAACCCGACAAATTGCTAATGCTATTAAAGCTATTGCCGTCTATGAGACAAACCCGCGTGGCTGACGACTAAATGAATCAGGTCGTACGTTAGGAAACCAAAATGGTAATGAATGCCAACAACGAAATAAGCGATAAAAGGTCGTGAGAGCTTACATTGCTAGACCAAATAACAAAAAGGGATATGTAGGAAAGTTACCCTACTACAACAAACGTAAGTTGCGCCTCACTGAACCGTGCACTGTGGAGTGCAATGACTAAAAGAGAGTTGGTCATACAAGTAGAGATTGTAGGACACCCGTTTTGATAACAACTTAGAGGCCACAGTAGGAAATTAGAAACCTGAGGTACTTATTAGAAGTATGGAAAGCCAGGACATTACAAGAGTGATTGTCCAAATCTGAACCGTGCAAACCGTATTTGGGAGGTAAAAACTCGCGAGAACTCTAACACCGTCAAAGATCATGCCGATACTTAAGGATAGATTTTCCTACCTTGTCTAGTGAAACCTAAGTAAACTTGGACCGTAATTCCTAAGAGCTTTGCAGTAGTACATCTCTATGAATTTCGTGTGTTGTGTGGATGTCTTTAAACCATCTGCTCATTTTTTTTTCGTGATGATTTCGTCAGTTACACTTCAACTCTCTAATAAATTATGTAAGGTACTTTCCAAATCTGTTACCGTCTTACAACCCATTTCACTATTATTTTATAAGCAGTTTTACTAGTATAAACTAATTGGATGTTATCCTGTGAACTATTTTAGTGTCGTTATAAACTAATTGGATGTTATCCTATGAACTATTTTAGTGTCGTTATAAACTAATTGGATGTTATCCTATGAACTATTTTAGTGTCGTCTTATAAACATAGTAGCTGTCGTGTTACAAGCTATTTTATCACCAGCTTATAAACCGTTTAGCTGATAGCTTCTTGTTTATTTCAACACCTTATAAACCATTACACTATCATTTATAAACCATTATAGCGTCACCTCATAAACTATTTATAGCATTTTATAAAACTACTTTACCATCAATCGCGATCATTTTTGATGACAGCGTATTTTAACCATTTTACTACATTCTATAAAGCATTTTGTTACCATCTATAAAAATTGTTACTGTCTCTCCCCTATAAAATATTTTTCTATCATTAATCTAAGACGTTCCATTAGCGCCTTCCAAACCATTTTGCTATTATCTTATAAACCATTCTGCAAGTATTTTATATAAAACATTTTTTAGTCATCCTATAAACCATTTTGTGGAAACTTATAAACTACTTCATTAACATAAATTGTTTCACCGTCGTTTTATAAACTGTTCTAGTGCCATCTCATAACTCTTCAAAGTCAATTTTACAAATAACTTGTCTTTACCTTTTTTAACCTATTTTGTCGTGTTCATAAACTCCTTCTGCCATTATTTTCTATAAACATTCGCTAATCACCTATTGTTAAACCTATTGTGAACCATTTCTTAAAACCGTTTTGTCAATCTCTTATAATTATCCTACTATTACCTTATAGCTTATCTGGCTATCATTTAATGAACTCATTTGTTTCCATCTTATAACCCATTTTACATTTATTTATAAACTCTTTTGCTACCCTATTTAAAACTACTTGTAGTCATCTTACAAGCCACTTCGTTGTCACCTCATGAACTATTTCGTTGTCGTTTATAAACTATTTCGCTGTCAATTTACAAACTATGTCGTTGTCATCTTATGAACTACTTCGTGTCTTTTATAAACCATCACGTTGCCACTTTATGAACCATTGGGTTGTCAGCTCGTAAACCATTCGTTACTATATTTTAAACCCCTTACTATTACATCATAAACCGTCATGTACTTTCCTCGAAAGCTATTTTGCTATCGCAACATAGCATGTTTTTTGCTATCTTACAAATATATATATATATATATATATACATACATACATATATATATATATATATATATATATATATATATGTCGTTATATATAAATTACCCTGTTTTCATTGTTACGAACTGTTTTGCTACCTTATAAACTTTATCGTTTATAGTGTATAAGATTCTTAAACATAAAACTAGTTTGACGAAATGAGCATTTTATCGTTAGTTCCTAAATTATGCATAGCCTGATCATCTATGAATAATTCAGGAAGGACCATGCTATGCTGAGAATAGTCACCTTAAAATTTTTGTCAAAATATCTTTACATTCCGTTTCTATATCCGTTCCTCTTCACTCAAATTTCAAAGGGATTTTATCGTGTTCATGTTTTGCTAATATTTTGCGTGCGTATTCGTCATTTGTGTCGGTCATGTGCATCCGCATTCGTAAGCGTCATAACTAAGTAGTTTTTCTTCAACTTTAGCATACAGAAACACTATTCCTTTAGCCGAGAGACTGAATCCACTCCCTGTAGTTACGATAATTATGGAATGTAAGAAATTAGAACGTAACAGACTTATCACTCTAATTGGATTATAACAAAGAGAACTAGGAGATTTCCTTCAATATACTTACCTTTTCGTGAGTTAGAATCACGTAAATTATGAGATCCTCGTATCCACAAAACTTTTGATGGACCTGAAGTTGAAGCAAAGGATGAAATTATTGCAAGTACATGGAACCTAGTTGATAGAAGCCTCACCTCCGCTAAGATTAGCCCTTTAAGTGACACAGTCAGTCCCACCTACTGTAGACACTAGGTACTTTGTTGAGTTAGCCGACGGAAAGGTCATAGGAATTGATACCATCATTTAAGATTGTATAAATTTTATGAATCATCTATTCAAGATAGACTTAATACCCATAGAACCTAGTAGTTTCGACGCTATCATCGGTATAGGTTTGTTGACAAAGTACCACGCCATGAACAATTGTGATGAAAGATCATTCGTATACCTTTAGGTGATGAATTTTTAACGATTCAAAGTAATAGGAGTAATGGATATGCATCGATAGTTGCTAGTAAGCAAGAGTTGAGTTGTTTGATTGGATTGGTACGTTGGAGCGGGATAACTTGAGACTCGGAGGCATGTTATGTGTTGAGAGAAAAAGAGTTGACCATCTCCGGCGTAGTAGGTCGTATGCTCAAAGGGATTTATAAGACCCAGATTCTCGCCCTGGGGATTTTCAACAGTGTTTGTCAAAAAGAAGGATGGATCCATCGACTACCAAGAATTAAACAAGCTAGCCGTAAAGAACCGTCACCCGTCACCTAGTATAGATAATTTTCTTTTCAATCAACTACGAGGATATAGCATACCCAAGGACTAGTTACCACCAACTAGAGTTCAAGAAAAGGATATTGCTGAGACCACATTTAGGACCCGTTATGAACAATTCAAGTTTCAGGTCATGTCATTTGGTTTGACCAACGTACCAGTAATATTCAAGAATCTCATGAATCGAGTGTATAAACCGTACTTAGATAATTTTGTAATAGTATTCATCGATGATATCTTTATCTACCCAAAGAGAAATGAGGAACATGAGGAACACCTTAGGCATATCTTGGAATTGCTTAAGAATAAGGAATTGTACGCCACATTCTCTAAGTGCGAATTTAGGCTCCTGAAAGTGAAATTTCTTAGCCACATTGTTGATAGTCAAGGCATTCATGTCGATACCACCAATATTGAGTCAATCAATGATTAGACAATGCCTACAACCCCAACAAAGATACGAAAACTTTTAGGTCCTACCGGCTACTACCGGTGATTTATCGAAAGTTTCTCTAGGATATAGAAACCTCTAAACAAACTAACTTGGAAAAATGTGAGATGCAAATGGGAAGAGAAAAAAAAGGAAGCCCTTCAACTGCGATGCAGAAACCTTGTTGTGCACCGATTTTAGTGTTTCCTGACGGAACAGAAAACTTCATGGCTTATAATGCCTCGCATAATGGATTTGGTACAAAATGATGCAGAGGAGAAGGCAATAGCTTACGACTCTCGATAACTAAAATTTCATAAGAAGAACTACACGACACACGACCTAGATTTAGGGGCAATAGTGTTTACTCTCAAGATTTAGGAACACTACCCGTATGGCATGAAACGCACCATGCTTACAAACCATAAGAGATTACGGCACATTCTAGATCAAAAGGAATTAAACATGAGACCACGTAGATGGTTAAGATTGCTTAGTGATTTTGATTGTAAGATTCGATATCACCCTGGAAAAGCAAGCGTTGCGGCAGACGCTCTAAGCAGAAATGAAAGAGCTGAGCCTCTCAGAGTGAGAGCCTTAGTAATGACCATTAATTTAAACCTATAGCCACAGATCCAAGATCCACGAGTAGAAGCTCTCAAGAAAGAGAACATTAAAGGTGAGAACCTTCATGGCATGGGCAAATGAAGTCGATAAATCTTCTTGAAGAGGAACTCTCTACATTAGGAGGAGGAGTTGGTTACCATGCGTTAGAGACTTAGGAAAATTGATCAAGCATGAGCCATACAAACCTAACTATTTCATCCACCTTGGAATCGGATAAGATATATCATAATCTTAAGCAATTTCACCAATGGCCCGATATGGAAGTAGACACTGCCACCTAGGTCGGCAAATACATGACGTGTTTCAAAAGCCATCCGGTTTACTGGTACAACCAGAAATAGCCCATTAGAAATGAAAAAAAATTAGCCCATTGGCTTTTTATCACAAGCCTAGCGCAAAGACAACAACCGTTACTACAGTAGTGGACATCGCGATATTGTTGGTAATCGTGGTGTACCATCAAAACAATTATGCTGACATCAGACACAAACCCTTAGAATTTCTAGTCAGAGGTATCTCCGTGGAAAGGAGTGATATGTTTTGGCAAACGGGGAAAGCTGAACCCTAGATATATTGGACCTTTTAAGATCTTAGCTAAAGTTGGAACCGTCGCCTATCAACTTAAACTCCCAGAGAAGCTGAGTAGAGTTCATAGTACGTTTCACACCTTAAACTTGAAGAAATGCTTAGCCGACAAATCTCTTGCTGTACCACTAGATGAAATCCAAATTGACGAAAAACTCCACTTCATTGAAGAACCTGTCGAGGTCATGGACCGTGAGGTCAAGCATCTAAAGCAGAGCCGTATTTCGATTGTCAAGGTACGTTGGAACTCTAGGAGAGGTCCTGAGTTCACCTGGGAACGTGAAGACCAAATGCAAAAGAAATACCCGCATCTTTTCACCAACTCTGCACCCGCTGCAGAGGATGCGTCCTAAGCTTTGAGAACAAAGCTTCTTTAACGGGGAAAGAATGTGACAACCCAAGAATTTCTGTTTAATAAATTAGCCATTTTCGTGTAGTAATTTGAATTTTTAAAAGTTTCGTTTAGCTTTATCGTTTAACCGAGTAAGTGTTCCAACTAATTATCTGAGAAATGATCATCAACCGGGAGCGAAACGGGGCACCACACGTTGTAGTATTTTGGCAATCAGCCCACGTTTTTATAGTTTTAAGGCAATGTTAAAATTTTTAATTTTTGTGATTGCCGTTCTGTCGAATCGTAATATACTGATACGCGTTTTTTATCTATACTTTGTTGTGCATGCATGCTTGGAAATTAATTCATCAACTAGCACTAGTGATCCTATAAAATTAGAATCCACTTTTGGTCCCCCCCTGGTCTCGTCATAACCGGTTATGTATGCATGTGTGCATAGGATTCAAATTTGAAAATCAAATCACTATTTTGATATATATATTGTTATCATTACGGCTATATCGTTTATTTAAGATTTATCGTATATTAAGTTTAAATATTGTTGGCGAAGAGATTAAGTTAGATGTTGGATTTGTTGGAAGCGTAAATTGAATGTCGAAGAGGTTTAGGTTTAGAACGGATTTGTTGTGATATTTGAGGTGTTGTCGAAAATAGATCGGATATCCTTTCGAGTCAATAAAAGATGTACTTTTGTAAAACGGATGTTTTCACGTGTCTAGGTATGAATTAAAATCCCTGGAAAGTCGATATTTTTAGAAAGGTCATGCCGAAATTTCATAAACTTTATAAAAGCGTCGAAAATATACTTTTATTATCAAAATTATGATAAAATGTAGAAAAACGTTAAGTGTCGAGTTTAGGTCAACATTTTTGGTTATAGAGTCAACGTTGATGTGTCGGGACACTAAAAGACAAAATACACTAAAGGACGAAATGCACTAAAAGACGAAATACACTAAAAGACAAAATACACTAAAGGACAAAATATGCTAAATGACAAAATATACTAAAAGACAAAATACACTAAAAGACAAAATACACTAAAGATGAAATGCACTAAGAGACGAAATACACTAAAAGACGAAATATTTTTGAAGATGTTTCAAAACGTTAAGACTTGTCAAAACTTATAACTTTCGAAAGTACGTTTTAGAAAGAGATACGCCGTGTCTACTCGTGCTCGAATGATCAGTTCTTGCGTTAAGCGTTATTCGTTGTACATCATTCTTAAACGACGACTATATGATAGGTTGTCGCTAGAACCGTGAGATTCATTTTCACTTGATATGAACTCTTTTTATCCACGTACTCGCCATAAGGGAGTTTCATAGCCCCGCACTTTTACTCGTTTTGAATAAATGTTTTATAACTTGGGGTGAGAAACATTGCTTGTTTTTAAAACTGGACACAAGTACTATACGTGAGTTTTCCCTGTTTACGTGTTGCCTAAGTAGCGTTTAGACCACTATTTGCCCAAACTATCATGAACTGTTAATTTCTTGACCGAAGGACCGGTTAAGGGAGCGCAAGTGAATAAATAGATCTATTAGGAGTAATTATCCCTATCCGGGTGAGTAGCGCTCACTTGTTCGAGTTGTCAAAGGACTAACGGATTATAAGTCAGTCGAAACTAGTTAAGGGTGGACCCTTGGTCGGACACCTGGAAGGGTCAAGCAATCATTTGGGCATGTTATATGCTACATTTAAATTAGCTTCATTGTCAAGAGCTTAGCCAACGTAAATACTTCTTTTATTGAAGTTTGAATCTGGTATAAACTGTCGCTTATTTTTGAAATCTTGTTTGACCACTATAACATCGTTTGAACTAAACCGTATGAAATCACCAACTATTATTTGAAGTTTTAAGCATGTTTTTATCTTAGTAGCCTTAGCATGGAGGTTACGTGCTTATGACTTATGTGAAGTCTATTTGCCTGTACCGGTTTACCAGAGATTTATCTATGTCTTTAAATACCGTTGTTGAACTCTTTTAAGCTTCCGCGTATTGTCTTTTAAATCCTTTTAATTTGATCGATGTAAAACTTATTATTATTTTAAATTTACGCAACGGTGTTTATTTTCAAAACGTACCCTTAGAGGTCGTTCTTTATACTTTGTACTTGGGATATCAAGGAGCGTCACGCCTCCGGAGACGTATTCCGTGTAGGGCCCGTTTGGGGGTGTGATAATGCGTATCATTTTAATGCAGTAAAATTTACAATTGTGGTGAAATATATAATTTAATGCAGTAAAATTGTGGTGAAATATACAATTTAATGCAGTAAAATTTACACCGATGAAGTGAAATATATAATTTAATGCAGTAAATTATACATTGTGGTGCAGTAAAATATACAATTTAATGCAGTAAAATTTACAATTGTTGCAGTAAAATTTACAATGTGATGCTAGCAAAATATATAATTTAATGCAGTAAAATTTACACTGTGTTGCGTTAAAATATACAATTTAATGCAGTAAAATTTACAATGTGATGCAGTAAAATATAAAATTTAATGCAGTAAAAATTACACTGTGATGCTGTAAAATATACAATTTAATGCAATAAAATTTACACTGTGATGTAGTAAAATTTACAATCTGATGCAGTAAAAAATACATGTTAATGTAGTAAAATTTATACCGTGATGCAATAAAATATACAATTTAATAAAGTATAATTTAATGCAGTATAATTTGCACTATGATGGAGTAAAATATACAATTTTAATGCAGTATGTAATAAAATATACAATTTAATGCAGTTAAATTTACAATGTGAAGCAGAAAAATATACAATTTAACGCAATAAAATTTACACTGTTGAAGTGAAATATACAATTTAATATAATAAATTATACACTGTGATGCAGTAAAATTTTCAATGTTATGCAGTAAAGTTTACATAATCATGTAAAAAATCAGACGAACACGTAAAAAACTGACGAAAACGTAAGAAACATACGAAAACAAAAGAAAGCAGGCGAAAACGTAGAAAACAGACGAAAACTTAAAAAATAGACAAAAAGGTAAAAAAACAGACCAAAACATAAAAAAAACAGACGAAAATGTAAGAAATCAGACGAACACGTAAAAAAACTGACGAAAACGTAAAAAAACTGACGAAAACGTAAAAAAGACGAAAACATAAAAAACGGACGAAACGTAAAAAAACAGACGAAAACGTAA
>BQNB010126195.1:0-19639 GCA_026074375.1 Tanacetum coccineum
ATGTCAAATACAAGTTCAAGGAACAAGCTCAATCCAAGAAGTCAATGATCACTACAACATATTCACAAGAGAAAGTCAAGAGTACGAGCTAAAGACTAAGGATAAAGCATAGTATGCTAGGTTTAAAGTTTGTAAATTGGAGTGACCTCCCTTAGGGGGAGATTGTTGGAAACACGAAAAGTGTCGGTCACTTCCAAAGTTGTAACAAGTATTAGCTCGTAGTTAGGACAAGGATTAGATTAGTAATCTAGTCCGGCCCAAGGCCCATGGGTGACCCATCTCAGCCCATGGCCGGCCTCCTATGTAGTATTTATACCCCTCTCCTAGTCTTGGAGAGGGTTGGTTGTTCCATTGTTAGAAGTTCCATTATTCATACATTTCATTAATACATTCATCCATTTCCATCCAGTTTCTCTCTAACATCCAACCTACATCTCACTCTTGTTCTTGCTTGATCTTGAGATTACTAGTATTCTACAATTAGATTTATTTTGAATGCCAAAGGCATTTTCTTGAATGATTTCATTCCAAGATCTTATATCATGACGAAGCTCTTCCTTGAGAATTTTGTTTGGAAAAATGGTTTGTCCAGTTGTTGTAATAGATTGAATAATTTCATTTGGTGTTAGAATGTGTGTTTAGTAAGGGGTGTTAGATTTAAGCTCATGACACCGAGACCTTGAGATAATCAATAATCACAAGAAGTTGCCCCAACGAGTGCCTTTGCCAAACACCCACATAGTGATTCAAATGAAATGCGTTTGGTTACCAGAAAGTATAGGTACACCAACGGGGGAGTTCAGGCCCAAATAGATCTATTCACAGCATTCGTACTTACTCCGAAAAGTAATTAACGGTTTTTGATAGTAGGGTCTTAATGGCAAAAGTAAGGACTTAGGCAATAATATACCAGGATAGCATACAGTTAGAAAAACACTTGCATTCATGGTTTATAACATGTATCCCCCTCGCGGGTTTATGAAATATTAGAAGATTTAACATGTGAAGCTATGAACTCGCTTTAACAGGGAAAATCTGATTGATGGCAAAAGTATATCAAGTGAAAATGGCCTCGTCGCGTAACCTGGGGTAATATATCAAGTCTTAGTATGATGGTTTATGTTTCAAAACTTTATAAAGTTTAACGTATTACTTTGATTTATTAATTTATGGAAATATTGTATCACTGTTCGGGCTATCATAATCCAGAGGCCTTGAGGAGTCAGGGCACTTTAAATCGTAAACCCAGTAAACTCGTCAAAACAAATACCCAAATGGAACCCCTCACATGAAATTACCTAGTAACGTAATACGATAAAATTTTAAGTTTCTTCAAAACTTAGTCGATGATAAATTACGTTAAATATATAACGTAATTGTTTTATAATGCGTCGATCGATGATTAATAACGATTAATGTGTCGGGTTTTAATAAAATTAATTTTTTTAATATTAATATATATTTTTATAATTTATATAAAAATATTATATTTTATATTTTTAAGTTTGCAAAAATGGTAATATATACCCTCGATTTATAAACTTTACAAGTTTAGTCCTTTATATATAAAGTATATATAATTTAAACCTTTAACTTTGAAAGTTGGCAAGATAGGTCCTTATAGTTATAACTTTGGAATAATGACATTTTTAGCCCCTCTAGTTATAAATTTCAGAAAGTTACTATATAGACCCCTATACATGAAAACATTTGCAAATCAAGTCCAAAAAGTCATGCAAGCTTATTTTAGGGTTCCAAATAATATTTGTAGGTTATAGCTTATTAGAATAAGCTAAAATAAGATGTTCTAACATAACAAAAGTTTAGAAAAAGGATTCGTTAGCTAGAAAATCAAAACAGGTCATTTTTAGGGTTTTAGTCAAAAACACATAGGTTTGAGGATTCAAGGTTTCAAACAAGAGTTTATATATGATCTAACAAACCTTACGAAAGATCTAAAACAGAATATGATCTTATTGAATAAGATTTTGAGCTTACTTAGCTAAAATGGGCCGAAATGGGGTTTTGGGTTCGTACGCCTAGAAAACAACTTCAAGGGCTTCTTTCTCTTAGTTATTTGGCTTAAATTCTAATCTTGGGGCTTTTCTTGATCCTTTACTACTGTTAGGGAATGTCTATAACTCCATTTGAGTGTGTTTGATGAGTTTTGAGGTATGATTTGAAATGGGTTGTATGTTTCGGCTATATATAGTGCTCAAAACCTTGGTGGCCAAGGTTTGAGGCTTGAAGTAGTGCCCAAGGTTCTAGGGTAGTGACTAAGGAAGCCTATTGATGAGTATAGGAGGCTAGGAAGGTAGCAATGCAAGGTGGGGAGTGTTGGAAGGGTGCGAATGGACAAGGGTGACAAGGAGGTGACAAGGCCAAACTTGGTGGCCAAGGGTGGTGATGGAGGTGCTTGGTTGCTTGCTTGGTGACATGGTGATGAGGTCATAGAGGTGCTAGTATGCTAGGATGGTTTAAAATGGGTCAAAATATAATAAAAGGGGTGTCGGGTTTGGTTTGGTTTTGGCTTAGGATTTAGGGTTTTAATTCGTGAATTAAGGTTAGGATTAAGGATAGTTTAGGGTTTAGGATTAAGGTTTAATGTTAGGATTAGGGTTTAGGATTAGTTTTAAGGTTTATGATTAAGGTTTAGGGTTTAGTTTTAGGTTTAAAGTGAAATCAGGGTTTTAGGGTTTCGTTTAGGGTTTGGGGTTTTAGATTAGGGCTTTAAGATGACTTAGGGTTTAGGTTTAGGGTTTAGAAATCATGCATTAAGTGTTTGTACCTTGTGCTAGAGTGGTGGTAAGAAACTAAAGTGATTTAGGAGGTAAATCGACCTAGTTTGGTTTTCTTGCATTATTGACTTGTACATTGGGCTTTACAAATTGTAACTTGATTTACAAGGGAAAAGATTTTCAAATGTTGTGCATTGTACACTTGTACATATTTTTTAAGGCTTACACATTCATTTTATATGTATACATTACATATAATTAGGGTTTTGATATAAATGTTAACCGATAAAGTTTGTTTTGATATAACATTGTAAATGGTACGTTAAATGGATAATGTACTTGGTAAAAATGATATTAAAGATATAGACTTGACATATTATGATGTTTACATGATATAAACATAGATATAGATGGCATTGGTGGAGGTTGCGTGAGCTCGTTTACTTTAGAAATGCAAGTTACGTTGCATAATGAGATAAAGCAAAAAATTTCCCTGTAAAAAGGTGGTATATATATAATAGATGGATATTACAGTGCATCTAATTTAATAGATGGATAATTACATTGATAAAAATTACGGGTTGTTATACCTACCGTGGTCCGTCCTAATTGATACTAATGAACATCCTAATTGATTTTTTATTTTCTTACTAAAGATTTCAAATTGCTCGAAAGCCTCGGTTTTATTCTTAAGAAATCGTGTTCAAGTATACCTAGAGTAGTCATCTATTATGACTAAGGTGTAAAGATTTCCTCTGTAACTCCGTACGATGGATGGACTGAAGAGATCCATATGAAAGAGTTCTAATCATCTAGTCGTTGAGACTATATTCTTAGCTTTGTGACTAGCGTGAGCTTGTTTTCTAATTTTGCAAGCATCATAGAAGTGTTGATCAAACTTAAGCTTAGGTAAGTTTCTAACTAATTCCTTAGATGCTAACGATTGAATGAGACGCATATTAGCGTGACCTAATCTCTTATGCCACCACATGGAGTTTTCATCAATCGTTGCAAGATAAATTTTGTCTTTTGGCTTATTTTCCAATTGCATCACCCATAAGCCTTTCTTCCTAATACCTCTACCTATAACCTTACCATCTTTAGTGATTTTAGTATCATGTTCAGAAAAAGTTACTCTACACTTATTATCACATATTTTTTATTACACTTAGCAAGTTAAATCTTAAGTTATTTACATGTTCTACATTATTTATTTTGACAGAGTCATTTGAAATCGTACCTTTGCCGATGATGTTACCGCGAAGATTACTACTAAAAATGACATTACCTCCGTTGTATGCCTTGTAGGCTGAGAAGAGCTTTCGGTTACCCGGCATGTGTTTAGAGGATCCGTTATACTTTATCCACTCATCAGGTTCCAAGTCAACTACAAGGCATATCTATTTATATAAGACAATAACTCAAACATTTGGTCCCCAATATCTCATGGGTCCAAAGTTGTTAGTGCTAAACATCCTTTTCATTTGATGCAATTGATTAGGATGTGGAAATAGAGGATGCATTTTCCATGGCATGTAACTTTGACGTTGGAAGTTGTTCCAAGTTACGAGAAAGCCATGAGGTTGGTTTTGTCGACCAACATTTCTTTTTGTTGCGGTGTCTTAGAACAAGGATATTTATTATTGACTCTTCTAGGTAGTGGAGTTCTTGACCTAAAATTTGATTTATAAAATCCAACTCCAGGTTTTAACGTTGGCTTATAAAATTGTTTGACCTCATTATCACTAGCAACGAAAATTTTAACATTGTTTACCATTATGTGTTTTGGTCTAGGACCCAAAATGGGTTTTTGAAAAGAAACGGATTTTTCAGATTCTGGTAAACAGACAGGTGGCCCCTTGATTACTTTGGGGGTCGTCTGGACTTTATGGGGGCCTCCCAAGATATTTGGGGGACCGCCACTAGAGGAGGTTTCTTTCTGAGATTTCACAAATTTTATTTCCTTAGAATTACTAGTTGATGCTTCACATGAATTAAACCATAAACCTAATTTATCATTGGAGGGTCTTTGATTGCTTAATATTTTATTTAAGCAATGCATGCCCTTTTTAAATTTAGTTAGTTTAAGAGCTTCTTATTTGAGTTTTTCATTCTTAGTTTTAAATGATTGACAATTTGTACATTCGAGATCAACTCTCTTATTTTTCTCTAATGTAGACAATTTTAATTTTAGTTCACTAAGTTTGTTTTCTAAACTATTTCTAATAGCTTTTAGCCATTTGTTCTTAGTGATTATTTTCAAACTCATCTTGCAAAGTTTATCATACTCATTATCTAAAGTAAGATCATCTATTGATGAATTATCATCACTAAAGTAAGAGGAATCGGAACACACCTCATTTGATGCTTGAGCTACGAGACACGTCTCGTCTTTAGCCTTCTCATCATCTTCTTCACTGCTATCACTCCAAGAACCTTCGACGAATGCTCTTTTGTTCTTGTCTTCGGTGGTTTTGGACATTCTCCAATAAGATGATTTGGACCACCGCATCTAAAACATTTTCTATCACTTTCGCTGTTCTAGTCATCTCAGCTTCTTTGGAACGTCTTTTTGTCGTTCCGAGGTTGTCTCACAAATCTACTTCTTCTCTTGAAGAACTTTTTGAAGTCTCTAACCACCATGGCGTATTCTTCGTCTTCACTTCCGGAAGTCGAACACTCCTCATCACTAGATTCTTTCTTAGCTTTTAAAGCAGGAGATTTTCTTTCTCCCTTAGCTTTGACTATTTCAGAATCTTTCTTGATGATCATCTCGTGAACTTTGAGATTCCCGATGAGTTCATCAAGTGACAGTGATGTTAAGTCTTTTGACTCTTCAATCGTCGTGACCTTTGCTCTTTATTTAGGATGAAGAGCCCTAAGAAACTTCCTAACATAATTGTTACCAGAATAACCATCATCAAGAGCTTTTAAACTAGTAATAATATTATTAAATCTAGCAAAAGCACTATCTATAGATTCGTCTTCAGAAATGATGAATTGTTCATATTGTTGTATTAAGAGATTGATCTTGTTATCTTTGACTTGGTTATTACCTTGATGGGTGATTAACAAAGTATTTCAAAATTCTTTTGTCGTATTACACATGAAAATTCTTTCATATTTTTTTCTTGGCAAAGCATTGTAAATAATTATTTTGGCTTCGTTATTTTTCGCAAGCCTCTTTTTAAGATCATCACTTTGTTTTTCCAAAGGGATAACCTCACCTAATTTGGTTTCCGTATTTTGTTGGATAAGTTGAAAATCACCGTTAGTAATAACATGCCAAAGATCAAGATCTTTTGATTTAACATATGTTTCGAATATACTTTTCCAATAAATAAAACTATCACTTTCAAAGAGTAGTGGTCTTTGCATGGATTGCCCTTCTAGATATTTGTCGGAATTCATAGATTGATCCAAGCTTTAAAATACAGTATATTTTAAAAATATTAAGTAACCTGGCTCTGATACCAATTATGAAAACTAGAAGGGGGGTTGAATAATTTACAAGTTAATTGCATTTTAAAAGTTTACTTCTAAAATTGTTAGATTCGAGTATATGTTCAACCAATTCAACAATATGAACCAATCATGATAACTATCTAATTGTAATATCTACACAAGCAATATAAAAAAATAAATGAAAGAACGATCAAACAAAGACACCAAGTTTTATAGTGGTTCGGCTACGAAGCTCCTCTTCTCCCTACTCCACTTCCTGAGTATCCGACTCGAGATGTCACTATGTCAACAAGCTCCCTTCAAGCGTAGAAAACCGTTTACACGTCGCTTACGTTATATTCCGACACCAAGCTAAATGTCAAGTTCTAATCTTAGCTAGAACCAATCTACCACTTCACCAGTAATACACAATCACGAGATCTACACTATCAGATTTACACACAACCCAATTTACACAATTACACAAGATTATCAAAATAGAGTTTTAAATCTTAGAAGAAGATAGGAGAAACCATTAATCTATAACACTTTGTTTCTTGGCGAATACGAGTGTTCTTCACTTGCATTTGATAGAAGAAAGAAGAAGATAGAAGATGAGATTTGATCACTTGAAACAAGATTAAACTATGTTAGTGATCAAGATATTTAGTGGGAGAAAGAAGGTTTAGAAAGAGAAGGAAGACTGAAAAAATCGTGCAAAGAGTTCTATTTTTCTGCTGAGAATAGTGCAGTATTTATAGTCAGGAATTCTCAATGGTCAGCTGGTAGCGGTCCCGGTGATCCCAGATATATCGGAGGGCCGCCTAGGCACTTAGGGGGCGTCCTAGACTAACGCTCCAATTTTTGTCCTTTTGTGGGGAAGGATTATCCTGGTGAGTTTTATTTCGTTTTGGAGAGAAAATTTGAATTTCAAATTTTATGTTTTTAAATAAAACATTATTTTTATTTAACAAAATTATTTTATGTAATTATGTAAAAATATAGTTTTGTATAAAAGTGATGGATTAAGAAGAAAAAATATTTTTTTGATCACTAATTAAGTTTAATGATTTGTTTATCCACACCTTAAGTGATATATGTCGAAATGGAAGTTTACGATTAATAACATGTAAATATTTATTTTTATTGTGAATGTTTTTACATTTTGTCATCTTCGAAATGTAGAGAAATCGAAAAATATAAATAACGTTTTTAAGTATTATTTGTATTAACAGTTTAAAATGTTTTTTATCTTATATATAGATTGGTTGTTATCAATAATAATTAAGCAAATCAATTATTTCATGGACATATTTGTTAACATGAAATTGATTCATTATGTTGGCGTTGCAATCTTATTTGACATCGTTTTTGCACTTATATTTGTCCAACTAAGCTGCACTACTGACAAAAATGTCAAATAAATTTCTATGATCAATAAAATCAATCCATTTTAGCCAAAAAAGCGGTCAAACCCATGGCTTTTTCGTCAATTAATATATAACTAGATGAATTAATTAAAAAAATGTTGCATAATTGGCTTTTCAACAATTTGACAAAAACATATAGGCTTTTGCAATTTTACATCTTTAACGGGATATATATATAAGTGTATGTTTTATATACGTCATACTAGGTCTCATCCTGTTCGATGATAGTTTTCTTAATAACTGATTAAAATCGTATAACTATGTTTAAGATTCAATTTACATCAATTATAGCATAATGCACACTTTGTGGCGAGTAAATATTAAATGAGACATAAAGAATAACTGATGTTTTGTTTACGTGTTTGAAAATTTAATATGTAAGAACAATTAGAGTATACATGAGATCAATAAAAAATAAAGGTTTAAGATACTACTAACACAGTATATATTAGAGTCGATAGTTGTAAAGTGGTGTTCTAACGATTTGTTCAACTAAAAAAGTGACATAATTTCTTGTTTAAGAAAACTTAAGGTTTGATAATGGGTAACTCATCACATGTGATGTATAAAATTAAGCCCCATATTAGTATCAACCATTTCTGCAATAGAGCTTTCTTCAGACCTAGAAAATTTTCAAGTATAAAAAGCACATTAAGAACATGACATTTTAGCATCATAAAAATTTACGTGCTTTAGTTATAGTCCACAAAACAAAATAGTACCAAATATAATAATTCTCTTGTAGCCATAATTAATAACTATAAATGACTAATGGAAGTCTACATAAAAAAGGTAATAGCAATTTACATAACTAAGGACTTCTTACGTCAAATATAACATGATATAAAAGGACTATTTGGATTAGCTTATTTTTCAAGCTTTTGGACTTCTTGGTATCATGTTATGTGATAACTAAAGACTTCTTATGTCAAATATAACTAAAGACTTCATTTGACACTCCTTTACAGTATCTTTGTGTTTGACTAATATTGGCATTAAAGCTCTATCTCATAATCATAGAAACAAATATTTGATAAATCAAGGATAGTTCACATGAATGAACATAGTTGATATGAGAAGATAGTATGCTTAGGTCATAGGAATGAATCAGGATATTTGCATAAATAGTGAAATACGAATGTCCTTGATCATTTTTCCCATTTTACTCATTATACTTTTTTGTACATGTGAGTAAGATGAATTTTTGTCAGGTTTGTGTCATTTTGTAACCAAAGAATCCTCTAACACCAGCTCAAAAATGATAATCTGATATAAAGATGTAACAAAATGACCAAAATGGGACACAAAACCAACTTTTAAGAAAGCACGTTGCTAAAATGGTACAAATGAAAAAGTATGCTGATATTTTACGCCTAAAAACTCTTTTAGCTCAATGTCGTTGCCAGGGAATACATAACCTATAACCTTTGCCTTTATTGTGTTCTAAATATTTCATTTATAGTCTTTTGACTATTTGACTTTCGTTAGTTTATTTAGATAATGTACCATGTTGACAGTGATGATTTTATAAGAATTGTGGTGATTTATGGTTTATTATGATTAATAATCTCTTTTGGAAGGTATTATTATGTTAATTGTATTCCGGATGGTTTGACCCGTGAAATTTGAAAAATGCCAAAAAACGAGTCCTGGCACGTCCGTTAAAGTCCAAATGAGTTTTGAAGGGTTTGAAGTGTAAATATGTCGTGTAAATACTCTAGGTTAATAGAAAAATATTTTTAAAGTGAATAAAAATGCTAAGTAACTTTGAGCAGTATTTTACGGTTGAGTTTTACGAGCTTTTAAGTGATCCCGACACAAAAAGAAAGACCCGAGACCCCCTTGGATACCAAATCCGGTTCTAGTCCTATAGGGGACATCAAGGCATGATTTTAGCAATAGTTTCCATAGTTGGTACACTTAAAATATCCTTATCCTCATTTTTGAAACACATAGTTCATTTTCAAAAAAATCTCCCCTCTTTCTCCCCCTTGTTGGTTCGTCCGAACACCACACACACACAATAACTTTGATCAAAAAACATGAAGGTTGGTGATATATTGGGTTGATTCTAGTGCTCAGGTATTCATTTAAACAACGTTTGGGTTGTCCGGTTCGTGTCGAAATCTACATTTTTGAAGATTTTCTTGTCAGTTTTCAAATTTAACTTTTGTTCGTCCTTTTAGGTTTATAAAAAGGGGTGTTTGGTTCGTTGGATTTAAAGAAGAAAGAAAGGGATTTTTGTAGTTTTAATATTGTGGTCGTGATGGTTGAATAACATATGTTTCTATATAGTTTATTTTTTATATAGCTTGTATAGCTTATTTTGGACTTATTTTAAAGCTATTTCGTGGCTTATTTTGGGATTAAATGCCACGTCATTTTTCACAATCACAAGGGAAATGATTTTGACTCTTTTTGTGATATGGCGTATGTTTGTGGACTATTTTTATAGCTTATGGTGGTAACCAAATCCAATACGTAGCTTATTAGCTTATGGTTAAGCTTAATATATGTATTGTGGAGCTTATGGACTCACGACCCAATAAGCATATTTAAGTCGTGGCTTAATGGGAGGGTTTATTGTGGTCTAGATTATTTTCTACTTATTAGTATAAGCTTATGTATGTAAATAGACCTTGGTTTTGGACTTGGATCGTATTTTGGACTCAAAAATATCTTAATGGACCCTTATTGGGTCTTAAAGCCCAATAAGCGATATTTAGTCGTTATAAGAGTTTTGAAAGACTTTTTAAAAGTGAGATGTATTTACGAAGTGGTATTAAACGATATTTTGGGGGAAAACGTTTTAGTAAACGTTAAAGATCGAGATTTTAGAATTTTTTGGGAAAAGTGTCGAAAGTTTGAAAAGTGTTTGAAATAAAGGTTAAAAACCTTGGAAAACGTTGTATGAACGTACGGGTCATGTCGAAATTTCGTAAAAAGTTTATACTTAGAAATTTTACCTAAAAACATGATTTTTGATTTTAAATAATAAAATATTATTTAATTATTTTATTTATTTAATAAATTCACTAAAAGACGAAAAATATAATTTTTCTCAAAACTTCTCAAATATGTTTATTATGAGTAAACGTTCCATTTTCAACCCTATTATGATTATTTTCACGATGACTAAGGTCACCGAATGGACTTATCGAGATATATTTATAATTATTAATTATAAATATTTACTTATATTACTTATCTATTTTCTTTAATAGTATAAGTAAGTATTATTGAGTAATGGGATTGATATGATTGTTGGGATATGTCGTCAACCATCACACCACTAAATTGTTATGGGTAATTGTACAACGCGTCTAAACTCTATGCATCAAACGTGAAGACTGTTTTGGAAATGAATGATTAAAATGGGACATTAACTGGACTAGGTCGTGTGCGGACGTCGTTGCATTTGCTTGTGTGATTGAGATTTGGTTGCTAAAGACTTGCTTGAGGTGAGTTCTCGTAGCCCTATTTTTTTACTGTTTTTTCGTTGAGGGAAAATGATACTTAAATGTGTTTTGAACTGTTTTTAATTGAACTATGCGAAATGTGGTTTTGTTTTTGGGACAAGATATGTGCTTATGACTGCTATGTGAATATTATGTGTTGCATGATTGTTTGGATCGAAGGGGTACGCATATCCCAGTATTTGTATGATTGTTTGGATCAGATGGGTACGCCTACCTAGTATTTGTGTGATTATTGGAGCGGATGGGTACGCCTACCCTAGTTTTTGTGTGGTCCTGCCCTAATTTAGTGCTCCAGTTGGTAGGCCCTTTAGGTGCGTAAGTGGCATATGGTGATTGATTAGCGAGGATGCTATGGTTTGTTTGCATATATATTTACTGTCGTATTGTACTATTGTCCACTGTTTTGTAATATTGGCACGGCTTTTGGGTTTTAGGTCAAACCTACGAGCTCACCAACATTATTGTTGACGTTCTCGAGTATCATTTTCAAGTGAAGTGAAAAAAGAATAAGTTGGTGATTTATGATAGCCGACTTAGAAGTATCCTGTGTGGATTTCTCGTATGAAGTCTTGCTTTCTTATTTCATTTGGTTTTTAGTATTTGGAAGATTTTGGTTTAAGTTTAGATTTTGGACCCCTGTGTGGGCATTTGAAATTTGTAAGAGATTTTGGATTTGGTTGTGATTTGGGACATCACTTGAGGTTGTTCGAGGTCGATGGTCATCGTAACACTTGAAGTTTATGCATTGTATTTTTCTCTATATTGTATCTTGTGTTATGATTGATCATTATGTTGCGCTCCTGAGTTTCTGCCATTGTCAGGGTGTAACAGATTGGTATCAGATCCAGGTTATAGAGAACTAGGTGGGTTGACCTAGACTATAACCTAAGATCCGTTATTTAGTTGCGTATAGGATCTATGTGCGCGGTGTTCCGCTTTTGCTTGCTTTCGCGTATTCGTGGTTTGGTGCTTTAGTTATGTCAGTCATTAAAATGTGAGTTCAATATTGAGTATGACTGGAAAAGAATGCGAATATAAGTACGGTGGTCAACATAGTTATAAGCGTATCACAACTTACTCTTATTTAGTAATGCCGTTCACTCAAATAGATGTTGACACCATAAGGTGGTATTATGTGTATAGTTATATATATAGTAGGATATTATATATATATGTTAGTCTTCCTACCTACCTAACGTTGCCCATGTCCTCCCTTATATATATGTATATATATATATGTATATATATATATATATATATATATATATATATATATATATATATATATATATATATATATATATATATATATATATATATATATATATATAAATATATATATATATATATATTAGTCTTCCTACCTACCGAAAGTTGCGCATGTTTTCCCTCGTATAGATAATGCCGCCAAGGGTGATGACCCGAAATGCTAGCTGGCCTATTGCCGAATCACAAAGAGTAGGAACAGGTAAACGGGTTAGTAGAGGTAAGAAGGGTAGAGGACCTAGGGGAGGTAATGATGAGCATGTTGACGAATTGAATGGTCAAGGAAATGACCAGGGTTTGGGAGCTAATGGGTGTGTAGAGGGAGTCTATGGGAATGTAGAGGGAGTCAATGGGGGTGTGGGAGGAGCACCCGACTTCTCGACGATCATTGCCCAGCAATTGCAGAACCTCTTACTTGCCATGCTAGCTCAGGTTGGTAACCATGGAAATGTTGGAAATCAGAATGGTAATGTGGTTAATGAGAACGTTCAGGAGAACGTTAGGAATGTGTTAGTAAATGGCAACCGGGTAGGTTGTTCATATAAGGAGTTCTTAGCTTGTAACCCTAAGGAATATGATGGTAAAGGAGGTGTTGTAGTTCTTACTTGATTGATTAAGAAAATAGAGACTGTGCAAGATATGAGTAGTTGTAGTATTGACCAAAAAGTAAAATACACTGCTGGTTTATTTGTGGGTAAGGCTTTAATGTGGTGGAACTCTCAGATCCGCACGCTAAGCCGGGAAGTTGCTGTTAGTATGTCATGAAATGACTTTAAGTTTATGATGATATGATGATAGAAGAGTTTTGTTTTAGTCGTGAAATGCAAAAGTTCAAAACTGAGTGGTGGAATCACGCCATGGTAGAGGCTGGCCAAGCTGCGCATACCGATAGGTTTCATGAGTTGGCCAGGTTAGTTTCATATTTGGTGACTCTAGAGAGTAGGATGATTGAGAGGTATGTATATGGCCTTGCTTCACAGATCCGTAAGATGGTGGCAGCAACGGAGCCAAAGACTATACAGAAGGCTGTGCAAATTTCTGATGCACTGGCCGATGAGGCATGCCAAGGAATGTGAATCCTGTCAATGCTAGAAACCCAACTATTAGGGCATGTTATGAGTGTGGTAGTACCGACCATGTCAGGTCAGCTTGTACTAGATTGAATAGGGCACAAGGACCAGACGGAAACCATCCAAACCAAGTTGATGCTAATAACGAGGGTCAGGGTCATAGAAACCAAGGGAACCAAGCTAGGGGTAGGGCATTCATGTTGGGGAGCAGAGGAAGCTCGTCAGGATCCGAACATTTTGACGGGTACGTTTACTTTGAACAATCATTTTGTCACTACCTTATTTGACTTTGGTGCTGACTATAGTTTTGTTTCCACTACTTTTATACCTCTGTTAGGCATAGAGTCCAGTGAATTAGGTTTCAGATATGAGATTAAGATAGCTAGCAGGCAGCTAGTAGAGATTAATAAGGTTATTAAGGGTTACAAACTAGAAATTGAGGGTCATGTCTTTGCAATCAATTTGATACATTTTGGGCATGGGAGTTTTGATGTGATTATAGGTATGGATTGGTTGTCTAATCATAAGGCTGAAATAATTTGTCATAAGAAAGTAGTGAGGATACCACTATTGGATGACAAGGTGCTTAGAGTATTAAGAGAGAGACCAGAAGAGAAAGCGAGATTTTTTATGAGTGCTAAGACTAGTGATAAGAAACAAGAAGAGATTGTTGTGGTTAGAGATTTTCTCGAGGTGTTTTTGGATGATTTATTAGGATTGCCACCTCTCTGGGAAATTGAGTTCCGGATTTAATTAAACCCTGGAGTTGTATTGATTGTAAAGTCCCCCTGTCATTTGGCACCTTCTGAACTGGAGGAGTTATCGGGACAACTCAAGGAACTCCAAGACAAAGGTTTCATTCGATCAAGTTTGTCGCCTTGGGGAGCGTCGGTATTGTTCGTTAAGAAAAAGGATGGTTCTTTTAGGATGTGCATTGATTATAAAGAATTGAACAAGTTGACAGTTAAGAATCGTTATCCGTTTCCTAGGATTGATGATCTATTTGACCAACTGCAAGGGTCGCAGTTTTTCTCAAAGATAGATCTTAGGTATGGATATCATCAGCTGAGAGTGCATAAAGATGACATTCTAAAGACTGCGTTTAGAACTCGTTATGGACATTTCGTGTTCACAGTAATGCCTTTTGGTCTGACTAACGCACCAGCGGTATTCATAGATTTGATGAATAGAGTTTGTAGGCCTTATCTTGATAAGTTTATAGACGATATCTTAATCTACTCTAAGATTCGGGAGGAGCATGTAGAACACTTAAGGTTAGTCTTGGAACTGCTCAAGAAGGAGAAACTGTATGCTAAGTTTTCTAAGTGTGAATTCTGGCTAAGAGAAGTGCAGTTTCTTGGGCATGTGATAAATGGTAATGGGATTCATGTAGACCATAGTAAGATTGAAGCTGTTAAAAATTGGAAAGCCCATAGAACTCTGACTAAGGTTCGTTCGTTCTTAGGATTGGCTAGATATTACCGTTGGTTCATTGAGGACTTTTCTAAGATAGCTAAGTCTCTTACTATCTTGACTCAGAAGTGTAAGACTTTCGATTGGGGTGAGGAACAGGAATTGGCATTTCAAACCTTGAAGGATAAGTTGTGTAACGCTCCTGTTCTAGCTCTCCCTGATGGACCGGAAGACTTTGTGGTATATTGTGATGCGTCTGGGATAGGACTAGGCTGTGTATTAATGCAAAGAGGTAAGGTGATAGCCTATGCGTCTAGGCAGTTGAAAATTCATGAGAAGAAATATATTACCCATGATTTGGAGTTGGGTGCGGTCGTGTTTACACTTAATATCTGGAGACATTATCTGTATGGGACAAGGAGTGTCAGCTATACGGATCATAAGAGTCTTCAGCATATCTTTAGTTAAAAAGAGTTGAATATGTGACAACGTCTCTGGATAGAATTGTTTAGTGATTATGCTGTGAAATTTGCTACCATCCTGGTAAGGCGAATGTGGTGGTTGATTCCCTAATTAGGATGGAAAGAGTAAAGCCTAAGAGAGTTAGAGCTATGAATATTACCCTTCAGTCGAGTATCAAGGATAGGATACTGACGGCTCAGAAGGAGGCCGTGGATGAGTCTGCAGGATTGCAGAAAAGGTTTAGATGAGATGATAGAACAGAGAAATAATGGGACTTTGTACTACCTGGATAAAATATGGGTACCTTTGAAGGGTGAGGTGAGAACCCTAATAATGGATGAAGCCCATAAGTCGAAGTACCATAATCCGCCGTCTATCGCATAAGCTCTTCCGCGAGCTCCTCCCATTTGTTAAACTTTATTCTGGGAATATTGTTTCTCGAGATGTCCTCATTCTCGGCATCCCATCACCATTTGTTATAGTATTGACGTTATGGTCGCTGCTGTTGGGTCCTGGAGCGGTCCTGACTGATACAACTTTATCCAATAGGTAATGCAACTCCCCTTAAACTAGGTAAACACCTATCGACGAAACAGATAGTTGGACTATTCATTTCGGGCCACTAGTAGGAAGACTTAGGTCGCGATACATCCTAGTACTGCCAAGTAAGTTGGGTACTTACATTCATAAGCCTCGTTTGATGTAAATCATCAAACATTACAAATAGCAAAAAAAAACGAGACACCGTCCTCGGACATCCAAAAACTTATACAAACATACTTACGCGACTACACATTCTTGTTCCTTGAGATTTCACTATAATGAGACTTTCTCCCTCCTTTACCTCCTCTTTCTCTCCCCATAACGCGATAACCAGTACATAAGATCTGTAATGATATATTTGAGAAACCCAATTTGATGATATATAGTCCGGACAAACCTAGCCAAAATTTTTGGTAATAGAGAAGTTAAAACACCGAATTTTGCGAATAAAGTTATCAGCGCCTTGTTTGTAACGCGTGTTATTAAACCTTAAGTTTTTTCTTGGTCACACAATCGGATAACACAAATTAAATCGTTAGAGTGTATGTTGGTTCTCGGACGAGATTTCTTAAAAGAGGTAGGTAACTAAGTAACATCCGAGAATTTTTCAAATTTTGATGACGATTTAATATTTGACTTTTCGAGTCTGACCTTTGACTTTTGACTTTTTGGTCTTTTATTTTCACATAAAACTATCACCGGTGTAAAACCGGTAATTTTTTGATGGAACAATATTAAAGGAGATATTATTAAATGGGGGTTTTTTTGTGTATTTTTATATCCCCATTGATTTATCAAAAACGAGCAGCTAAATCACGTTTTCATTTTTCGGACTCTAAAGCAATTTGATGTAAAACGACATTCCTGACAACTTTTTAGTTTTGACCGAGACCCGAAAACAGTCAGAAGGTGACTGAAATGCCCTCGCAAGATTTAATTAAATCAAGACGAGTACCCGTCACAAAAATAATTAAATTACATTTAATTATCACGTATTAATGTAAATAATAATATTTAATAAATTATTTAACATTTATTCAGTGACGTTTATTGAAGACGCAAATATTCGAGTAAAAGGATCATTTTACGGACAAGTTTATCGTAAATATACAAAATAAATAATAAACGTTTTAAATAAATTTTATAAAACGTTTACAAAAATTAGTCGAGTGAATACTTATTTTTGTTAGAAAAATGATTTAGAAAACAATGGCGCAAGTTTCGTGCGTTGAATCATCCGTTAAGTCATTCAAACGAGTCCCGAACCGATACTTATCAAAACTATAATAAAAAATTTACACATTTAACCCTAAACTATTGAACTTCACTTCCCTTTAATATAGTATATAAAGTTATAAATTTAATTTTCATTATCCATTTCTATATACACACACATACGTCCCATCACTCTCTCCCTCTTCAACCACTGTTTTCCGCCACCGCCGGCCACCACTCATAAATCGCCCCGCCGCTTGTCCGTCGTCGCCTGGGAGAAAAAAAAAAAAAAAAATGGAAAAAGAAAAAAAGGGAGAAAAAAAAAGGGAAAAAAAAAAGGGAAAAAAAAAAAAAAGAGAAAAAGAAAAAAAAAAAAAAAAAAAAAAAAAAAAAAAAAAAGGAAAGGGGGAAAAAAAAGAGAAAAAAAAAAAAAGAAAAAAAAAAAAAGGAAAAAAAAAAAAAAAAAGGGAAGAAAAAAAAAAAAAAAAAAGAGAAAAAGGGAAAAAAAACAAAAAAAAAAAAAGAAAAAAAAAAAAAAAGGGAGTAGTTTTACTTTCGGACGAGACGTAACCGGTTCACCAAATAAATAACGAATGTTTTTATAAATGTTATGAAAATATTTAGGAAATACTATCGAATGAATACTCGTTTTTGTCGGAAAAATTATTTGGAAAACAATGGCGCAAGTTTCGTGTGTTGAATCATCCGTTAAGTCATTCAAACGAGTCCCGAACCGATACGTATCAAAACTATAATAAAAATTTACACATTTAACCCTAAACTATTTGAACTTGTCACTTCCCTTAATATATATATAAAGTTATATATTTAATTTTCATTTCCATTTCATATATACACACACATACTCCCATCACTCTCTCCCTCTCCCACTTTTTCCGGCCACCGCCGGCCACCACTCAGCCGCCGCCGGCCGCCGTCGCCGCCGCCGGAAAACTTTTCCGGCGGATTTTTCCGGCGAACACCAAATGTGTTCCTCTTCTTCCGATCTACCCAACCCACTACCCCACTCGCCGCCACGCGCCATTTTTCCCCCTCCCCCTCCGGCTGTCTCAGCCGTCATCACCATCATCATCATCAACTCGTCATCATCATCGTCATAACAACACCACATCACCACCGTCGCAAATGGGTGCGTTCGGTTTTGTTGTTAACGCCACAGGGGTGTTTGTTTTTGCTGTGTTTAACCTAAACAGGGGTGCGTTTGGCAGAGACAACACCACAAGGGTGTTTGTCTCGGTGACAGCCACCACCCACCAAGGGTGGTTTTGTTTCGGTGGTAATGAACCACCACCACCAAGGGGTGCTCGTGTTGTGGTTTAACCGAAACACCACCAAGGGGTGTTCGTTTGGTTTTTCTTGCGCCACAAAGGGTGCGTCTGGTGGGTTGTCTCGCACCTCGAGGGTGCGTTTGGTTCGCGGGTCAGCACCAAGGGGTGCGTTCGGTTTGTATGGAAGCACCAGCGGGTGCGTTTGGCTGTCTCAGCCTCACCATTGGGTGCGTCTGGTTTGGTTTTCTAGCACCAAAGGTGCGTTGGGTTTTGGTTTTGCACCGACAAGGTGCGTTTGGTTTTCATTGAACAGGGTGCGTTTGGGATGTAAAGCCAAACAAGGGTGCGTTTGGTTTTGTATCCGAGTAGGGTGCGTTTGTTTGTGCCTCAACCCCAAAGAGGGTGCGTTTGGTTATGCGTACAACACCAAGGGGTGTTTGTTTCTGTGGTTAACACCACATAAGGGTGCGTTTGGCTGTGTAAATCAGCCAAAGGGTGCGTTTGGAATCGGGTCAGCAGCAAGGGGCTGCGTTTGGTTTGTGTTTTCACCAAATAGGGTGCGTTGGGTTGTAGCATAAGCCCCACATAGGGTGCGTTTGGTTATTTAAAACGGATTAGGGTGCGTTTGGCATTAAGGACAGCCCGCAAGGGGGCATTTGGTTTGTTGTGTTTTCAACAGATAGGGTGCGTTGGGTTGTGTTTTCTCAACAGGTAGGGTGCGTTGGTTCGGTTAGTTGTAAAACAAAGGGGGATGTGTCGGGTTTGTGGGTTAACAACCGACGAGGGTGTGTCGGGTTGGCTGTCAAACAGCCGGGGGTTTGTTTGGTTTGATAATCAGACACAAAAGGGTGCGTTTTGTTTTGCACCATAAATATATTAATTGTTTCATTTATTATCGATTTAAAGTATATGTGATGAAATCTGTTTAAACTTGTGACGTCTAAGTAAAATATGATATTAATATTTAAAACGGGATTGATATTAATGTATAAGCAATATTAAATGTATTTTAGATGAGTTTTGAGCTAAAAACAGACTTTGGCGCGTTTTTATAACTGCTAATTGTGAGCAGAAAACGAAACATGGGATTCGGAGTTCGAGATGTTGAAAAGTTAGACTTTGGTTTCCAAAATATAACAAATTATATTTTGACGAACGTTTTGACATAAAACGGGACTTTTAAATCCTAATAACGAGGAAACTAGAGTGAAATCGGAATATACACTTTAATAGGAAATAAGTTAATTTTAATATATATTAAATCTGGCAGATCTATTAATTAAACGATTT
>BQNB010126196.1:5275-19639 GCA_026074375.1 Tanacetum coccineum
TATGCTAAATCAAAGTGTGCAAGAGATTCCGTATTCTGAACCGTATAATTTTGTGAAACATCCAGAGAATGAGATACATAGTAATAGTAATATCATTCCGTACTCTTAATATCTGATTGAATCACAAAATGCCGCTGTTTAGGATACAAATTCTTTTGTACAACAAGATGCCTTGATATTATTTGTGTTTGAACAACTGTCAAATCAAATAACTAACTGTAACAAGGTCAATAATGACAATTTAATTGCCAATAAATCCTTATCTGCTGAGCTTGAAAGATACAAAGAACGGGTAAATTTACTAGAAGAAAGACAAAATGTGGATTTAGGCACTCAAGAAAAGCTTATAATAGATGATATAATTCGGGAGAAAGATACACAGTTTCGGATTTTAACAAGAAAATATAACTATCTTAAACAAACCTTTCTGAAATAATTAAAGAAAAGGAATTGTAACAAAAACATTTAATGGTTTTCACAAATGAAATCCAAGGAAAAGGCATCTAAGAATATTGAAAAAAGAAGATACTTTGGAAAAGAAAGTTTTAAAGACTAGACAATAGTGTTTTTTGTAAAATGGTCAATCCGCGCAAACTGGTACATGCTCACGAATCCACAATTTTCCAATGATAACAACCTGAACAAGCTCTAGTTTTCATATCCTTTCTATCTTAAGAAAGCTCAGCAGATTAGGCCAATGCTTTATGATGGTAGTGTTATTGCTAAGGAAACCAATGTGATTTCAATTGCTGGATTCTGAAGAGACTTCTTGATGCTTGAGGAAGAGAGTCAATCCAAAATGCTTTTAAACAAAGTGAATCCAATGGTCCTTAGAAAAATAAAGTAACATTAAACCAATTAATTATGCTAAGTTAAATCGATTATCTAAAGATTTTAGTAAACGTTTTGTCCCACAACAAGAACTGTCTGATGAACAAGCTTTCTGGTTACAAACTTTACACCCTAATACTGACCAATCTGCTTCTTCGCCTGTCAAAATTAAGGCTCCTCGGGAACTTCCTAAGGTAAGCCTGGTTAATACAAGCCTTAAAAAGCTTAAATACCATCTTGGCCAATTTGACAATGTGGTGAAAAAGCGAATCACGCATGATGCTTTAACAGAAGGGGAATGGGGGTTTGAACACACTAAAGCTATTTTTCTAAAAGAAATAATTCCATTTGTAAAGACCTTAAAAGACATATTTAAGGTTTTTGATAAAGATCTTAAATGAGATAACAGAAGTACAAACAGTTTTTAAACAGATGGAGGTTGCTATTCAAAAGTATCATGTACACAACATGCTTTTGAAATTCAAAAAGAAAAATTTTTTGATTGAAAAAACGATCGACTCTTGGATCCAAATCATACTTAAGATATTGTAATATTGTTGTGAATTCTTCGTAGGATAAAAATACTTCTGTAAATGGCATTCTTCTATTGCTATGAAATTCTGTGAATTATATGGAAAATGTTAATAAGTGTATCGAACTTGAAGCTGAGCTTATCAAACAACACACAGAGGTGGAAAAAGAGAGGTATAATAAACTTTAAAAATATTTTCTGAAATTGACAACACTGTATTTCTCTTGAACTTGCAATGCAACTCAATAAAGAAATTTTTCAAAAGAATAACACATCTGTGAACCAAACTGAACCTACATTTGATCAATTGTTTGAATTGAACAATTTGAAAGCTGAGCTTCAAGCAAAAGACACAACAATCGAGAAGTTAAAGGCAAAACATCCAAACGCTTGAATAAACTTCCCTACAAACATGTGTAAAAATGACATGATGAGGATTAAGACCATCACATAGAATTGGAACAATAAGGTGGCCAAAACAAATGTTGAGAATGGCATTTGAAACAACTTATAAACAACTATATGATTCAATTAAACCATCACGTGTTCGTTCTAAAGAACATGTTGAATCTTTGGTTAATCAATTGAATCAAAAGTCTGTTGAAATTACTGATTTAAATGCTCAACTTCAGGAAAAAGTTTTTGTCATAACAGCTGGTATGTGGTTAAATACACATACATTTGACCATTAAAAACGTGCTTAAATGACCAAAAACGTACCAAAAATACATTGTATTTGTATGTTTTGCATCTATATTGTGCAGGTAACGGATATCTAAGAAAAGGACAAAAACGAAGCCAAAACGGACAAAACCGAGCACAGAATGGAAAAGAGCGTGAGAAGTCAAAAAGTCAAAGTCAAAAAGTCAACCAAAGTCAACCCCGACAAAGTCAAAGTCAAAGCCAAAGCCGTAAACGAAGAATTACTTAATGGGCCCACTCGTACCCATTTAATGGGCCGAGTCAGCCCATTAAGGTAATACATGAAGACTTAAATGGTTATTAAACCATTTAGAGCCAAAAGCACATAATCGGCCCAATGTTAAGCCTAATTCTCCTTTAACAATAATTAAGCCCAAAAGCCTCAATTGTTAAGTTTGTTAAGTCCCCAAGGACCACTCATGAAATAAGACATATAACCTTGAGGGGTTGTTCCTGCCAACTCCCCCAAAGTTATAACACCACATGGACTAAACTTGCAAATACTCTTATCAAATTCAAGGGCTAGTTTTGCCATTTTCCCAAACCCATACCCTGTTATTACCAAAACAGGGATAGAAAACAAAAACCAAACTTCCCGCCAAAATCACCATTAAAACTGTTCATCGTTTTCTTCTCACCCTTGCAACATACAAACAAAACCATCCCTTTCCCAGCACATGGGCTCATTGCCACGCTGGCAATCCCCTTAAGCCCCATTCGTTGATGAACAAGACAAGAAAATTAAGGGCTATGATCATTTAAAAAAAAAATAAAAAAAAAATAAAAAATAATCAATAAACAAATACAAAAAAGAACAAATAACATCAACTTGGGCTCTACTCATATTGGATGGCTAAGATTGAGTTTGGCAACTCTATCACACAAGAAACACATCTCTCAAATGACTCATTGAAGAAACACAAGTCCAAGGACTGAAGACAAGAAACACAAGTCCAAGGACTGAAGACCTTAATGTTTTTCTATAAATAGGACATTTGTAAGCCAAAAGGGCACCTAGTTTAGATTTAGTCTGTTTACAACTTATTTAATTTACATTTTAGCTTATTGTAATCTTTTATTCAATCATTGTACTGTTTTTAAGAATTAATGAAAAATTTAGGTTTTATGATTAAATTTTGTGTTTTTAAATTTCATGTTCCATTGTTTTAAAAGTAATCTCTTATAAGCTATTACTTACTTATTTAAGCTGTTTTACTTAAGCACTTTAAACTTTTCCATAGTATAAAGTGTTTAAGTCCTTTTTTACTAAAATCCACTCAAAAGGCTCTTTGGAAGATAAGCCAAAAAGGGAAGGGCTTATATTGCTTTTACTAGCTTGTCTTTGATAAGCTAGAGCTTGTAGATTAGCTTATTTATAAGCTTGTTTGCCCTGTTTAAGCAAGGGCTCTTGTAAGTTTCCATTTCTCAAATTTTAGCTTATTTACTGTAGCATAGCTTATTGTGCTTAATTTCTGCTTATTTATGCTTAGTTATAATGTTTAATGCTTATTATGCTTGTCTTGTAGTTTAAAAATCAATTCTTTAAAGTTTTTCTTATAATCTGTCAAAAATAGCTTAACTATTGCATAATCTTTAATCTTGTTGTATTTGCTTATCTGAGTATTAAAATCTATTCATTAGGGGTAATACTAGCTTAACAACATCTGGTATTTCAAAGTTTAAGTCTAAGTTTGTGTTTTACAAGTTAAAAATACGAAATCTGTTTTGAAAATGGTGTTTGGGTCAAGGGACAGAGTGGGTCAAATTAGTTTAAAAACAATTTGGGTCACTTGGCCAACTTTGGCAAGCAATATTCTTTGTCAAAATTAATTGTTTTCAAAAGTTTTAAGTTTTAAAGCTGCTTTTTAACTTTTTCGCATAAATGGCTTAATTTGTGATAACAAAACAGCTTTTAAAAGCTTATTTGTTTAAGCTTTCCAAAATAGCTTTTGATATTGTTTTTGTAAGTTTTAGAGTCATAATGCAGTATGTAAGTTTGGTTTAAGTCTGCTTTAGTCTTTGTCATATTCTGTCAAAAATTTGGTTGTATGTGTTTTAAAGAAAAAAATAGCTTTTTCAATGCGTTTCCTGGCTTATTCTGATTTCAAAATGGTTTTTGATGTTGATATATGTTCCTTTGCAGTTGAATTAGATCTGTTTTGAGGTACTTAAGCTCATAAGGTCCTGTTTGTGGCTTATTTTTAAGCTCAAAATTTGTCATCTTTCAAAAATAAAAAGTCAGCATGTGCTGAGTGAAAACAGCCCTTTTAATAAGCATTTTTCTTGGCTTATCTTTGTTTCAATTCCTTTCTGCTTGTTGATTTAAGAAGCTTATTGTTCAAAACTTTAAGCATATACCTTAAGCCATAAGGTTACTTAGTTAGGGGCTTAAATAAAGCCAAAAGAGACCCCTAAGCTGTTTGGGTACTTTATTTTGGCATACGTCATATTATGCCTTTCTATCTTTGCTTATTATTTTTGCTTAATAATAGGTAATATCTGCTTATTAGGTTAGTTTTAGCTTAACTTTAGCTTATTTTACTTAGGACAGAGCTTATTTGAGCTTATTTGCATTTTAGCTTAGAAACTTTAAGTATTATAGCTTTTTAAGTATTCTGTCATTTTAAGCTAGATTTAGTTTATCTCATTTGCTTATTTGTGTTCTATAGAGCTTATTAGGTGTAGCTTATAGCCCGTTTTAGCTTATTTCCTTTTTTCATTTGCTTACTTCCCTTAGAAAATGCAAACAGTTTTAGTTATTTCAAGTTAAGCACTGTCACTTTAACAGCTTATTTTTTGTGCTTATTTGTGGTTTCTAAAAAAGGTTTCTTTGTAAAAGTTGCTTATTTATTGCTTATCTAAAAAGTTGTAAAAAATAGAAAACAAAAACGTTTAGAAATAGGGGAAGTCCCAAGTGAGCCAAGGCTCGAACCCGGGACCTCAACCCCACTCACCAAACGTTTTAACACACACACCCCTCACCACTCTGCCCTTGGGTCTTTTCTCCTTAGAAGTTCACCCTTATTCTTTTTATTACCTTTATGGCCCATTTAGTTATAACCCGTTGTAGCTTTTTAACAGCTTATTTTTGATAAGCTGTTATACCCCAAGCTTATTTTTTCTAGAAAGCTTGTTTCAAGCTACTTTGCTAGTTTTTATCAGATTTTTATAATTATTTTATATTTTTAATCATTTAATTTCATAAAATAGTGTTTTTGTAAAAATTTTTTTCATAATAAATTATAAAAAAAAGTCCAAAAAATCTAATCTATTTGTAGAAAATTTCTTTTACATGTAGGACTTAGGAAAATTAGATTTCTTTCACAGGGTAAAAATTGTAAAATTTTTGAATTTTTAAAGAACGGGATTAAATCCCGTTTACGTTTTTCATGTTTTTAAGCTTAAATCGCTTTCTTTTTGGTTTTAGTTTAAAATACTAGCAGGTCAAAGTCTACAGACAATTACAAAGAATGATAAGGATCCTGCAGACTTCAAGTATTACCCAGAAGAAGAATAAAGTATAAAAAAAAAAAAAAAAGAAAAAAAAAAAAAAAAAAAAAAAAAAAAAAAAAAAAAAAAAAAAGAAGGACCACTCTAATAAATTTAAGTCCTTGTTTGAATAAACAATATGTGGTTTTTGTTGAAACCATCTGAAATGCAAGTGTGCTAATTCCCAAACTCAATACAAATTATGAGCTACATGTGCGTTAAACAGTAATAGTTCTTATGTTATGAATGCTAGACATGAACTGTGCTTTCTTAAATTTGTTTCTGATATGAATGCGAGTTCCAAATCTAAGTCTGTTAAGAAAGCTAAAAAGAAAGAAGAATGGAAACCTACAGGAAAAGTGTTTACTAAAATTGGATATAACTGGAGACCCACAGGAAGGACTTTCACTTTAGTCGGAAATGCGTGCCCTTTAACTAGGATTACCGCCACTAATAAAGTGCCTCTTAGGGAACCCATTCCTCTATAAGTAACTGCACAAGAATCTGTAGTAACTAAGATTTATACTAGGAGACCTAAGGTACCTAAGACTACTGGTTCCAATAGCAAACCTAGAGATTGCAAAATCTCTGATTTCTAACAAAACGGAAACCCGATACATCACAGGGATCCAATACTATTAGTTTGCTTAATCTTCTCTTTATTGTAAGATCTGAGTTGTCCAAATTATTTTGTGGTATTTGGACTCCGGATGCTCCAAGCACATGACTGGAGATCGCTCTCAGCTCACCAATTTTGTTCACAAGTTTCTTGGTACTGTCAAGTTCCTGATGAACAGGGTTTGTAAACCGTACTTAGATAAGTTTGTTATTGTGTTCATCGATGACATCTTAATCTACTCAAAGACGAAGGAAGACCATGAAGTTCATTTGGGTTTGGTGTTGGAACTGTTAAGGAAGGAGAAGCTGTATGCCAAGTTCTCCAAGTGTGAATTTTGGTTGCAAGAGGTGCACTTTCTTGGTCATGTTGTTAACCAGAATGGTATACATGTAGACCCAAGCAAAATAGAAGCAGTAAAGAATTGGAAGACCCCTACGACGTCTTCTAAGATTCGATCATTTTTGGGATTAGCCGGTTATTATCGACGGTTTATCGCAATTTTTTCCAAAATTGGTAAACCTCTTACCTTGTTAACTCAGAAGAATCAGAAGTATGTGTGGGGTGTGGAGCAAGAAGAAGCTTTTCAAACTTTAAAGAATAACTTGTGTGATGCACCAATATTGACACTACCTGATGGGGTGGAAGATTTCGTGGTTTATTGTGATGCATCAAATCAAGGATTGGGTTGTGTACTCATGAAAAGAGGCAAAGTTATTGCCTATGCATCGAGGCAACTAAAAACCCATGAGAAGAATTATACGACGCATGCCTTGGAACTGGGAGCTGTTGTGTTTGCTCTCAAGACTTGGAGACATTATCTGTATGGTACTAAGAGTGTTATCTATACCGATCACACAAGTCTCCAACACATTTTTTATCAGAAGGAGCTGAATATGCGGCAAAGGAGATAGATTGAGTTGTTTAGTGATTACGAGTGCGAGATTCGTTACCATCCTGGTAAGGCGAATGTAGTGGTTGATGCACTTAGTAGGAAGGAGTGGTTTAAACCTAGACGTGTAAGGGCCATGGCAATGACTGTTCAGATTGGAATGAGAGAAAAGATACAAGTAGCCCAAAGTGAGTAGCTTAAGCAAGAGAATATACTTATGGATGCATGGTTTAGATCAGCAGATGGAAAAGAAGGAGGGTGAGAGTTTGTATTTTATGGATCATATATGGGTTTCATTGATAGGAGACGTGAGAACGATAATCATGGACGAAGCTCACAAGTCTAAGTATTATGTGCATCCGGGAGCTGATAAGATGTACTATGACCTTCGAGATAGGTATTGGTGGCCGGGAATGAAGAGAGATATTGCTACTTATGTTAGTAAGTGTTTGACATGTTTAAAGGTAAAGGCTGAGCATCAGAGGCCTTCGAGTTTACTATAACAACCTGAGATACCTCAATGGAAGTGGGATAAGATCAATATAGATTTTATCACTAAGTTACCTAGGTCAAAAAGTGGGAATGACACGATTTGGGTTATAGTCGATAGACTGACCAAGTTAGCTCATTTCCTAGCTATAAGAGAAGACTATAATACTGAGAAATTGGCAAAGATCTATGTCGATGAAATAGTCGCGAGACATGGAGTTCCAGTGTCGATTATTTTGGATAGAGATGGATGATTTACGTCACGTGGTTGGCAGACTATGCAAAAAGCATTAGGAACAAGGTTGGATATGAGTACGGCTTATCATCCCCAAACGGATGGACAAAGTAAGCATACGATTCAGACCTTAGAAGATATGTTGAGGGCGTGTGTAATTGATTTTGGTGGTAGCTGGGATGTTCATCTACCATTGGCCGAGTTTTCTTACAATAACAGCTATCATTCGAGTATAAAATGTGCTCCGTTTGAAGCCTTGTACGAAAGGAAGTGTAGGTCGCCTGTTTTATGGGCTGAGATTGGGGAAAGTAGCTTGATTGGACCTGAGTTGATTCAAGAAATGACTAATAAAGTTGTGTTGATAAAGGAGAAGCTCAAAGCGGCAAGAGATCGTCAAAAGAGCTATGCTGACAATAGACGCAAACCATTGGAATTCGAAGTAGGAGATCGAGTGATGTTGAAAGTATCACCTTGGAAAGGTGTAATACGTTTTAGGAAAAAGGGAAAGTTAGCACCAAGATACGTAGGACCATTTGAGATTTTTGAAAGGATCGGTATTGTGGCTTACCGATTGAGATTGCTAGAGGAATTAAGTGGGGTACATGATATGTTTCACGTGTCAAACTTGAAGAAATGTTTGGCAGATGCTAGTTTGCATGTGCCATTAGATGAAATAAATGTTGACAAAACTCTTTGTTTTGTTGAGGAACCCGTAGAGATAATGAATCGTGAAGTTAAGAGTTTGAAGCGTAGTAAGATAGCGTTAGTAAAGGTTCGTTGGAATTCCAAGAGTGGCCCTGAGTTTACTTGGGAACGCGAGGATTATATGAAGTCTAAGTATCCTCTGTTGTTTGCTGATCGTGCTGATACATTGGCTAGTTAAATCTCGGGATGAGATTTCCTCTAAGGAGGGGATAATATGACAACCATGACTTGAGCAGGTTAGTCAAACCGTTAGTGTTGACTTATGTGTCTGTTGCAAAGTATGGTTTATGTGATTCTATGTGTTTATATGTGTTTATGAGGTATTGGTAATCAATCTATTGAGTGTGATCATCTCAATGAGATTAGTATGATGGGAAAATTTGTTGAGTTCATTTCGTTTATTTTTAATGACAAAGAAATGATTGTTGATAATTAAGCGATTGCAAGTTAATTGTGTAAGTAAATATATACGTATATGTATTTTGTGTTAGTTATCTAAGATAGGTTTAGCGTTTAAGTGTTAGATTAAGAAAATGTAAAATTTCTATTTTTAGAAAGTTAGGTTGGAAATGAGAAGTTACTTTTAGAAAGGTAGTAAACTGCGTTTATGCAAAAAGGTATAGTCAAATTAATTAAGATTTTTATAAAAACTTAAGGTTTTAATTGCAAATATATAAAAGAAAAAAAATAAAAAATATATATATAAATATATTTTTGGCCGAGTATAGGGATAAAAGAAAAAAAAGAGTTAAAATACTAATCCTAATCTAATAACTATTTAGAGTTAGTTTAGGACTCTCCTAGATGCTTATATATACTAAACCTAGAATCCCTAATCTCCCATGCACAAAGTCGACCGGCCATAAGGAGGGGGAAAAGAGAAGACGAATGTTTGATCTTAAGGTACGATTCGATTTGTTAATTCTAGCTCGTTTATTTTACTAGTAACTTAGTTATGATGGATTAAGGTTTAAATTTAGTTTTATAAATTAGGGTATTTAATTTCCAGAAAGTTTATGATATTATGATGTTAGCTTAATCATTAGATTAATTAGAATTTTCGCAATAGAGCATGGTTCAGGGCCTTAAATCAATCAAATTAGGTGTTTAATTTCACTGCAGAAAGTTAGCAGTTTGTAACGAGCATAACTCGGTCATAAAAGATCAAATAAATAATTTACAACATACTTGAGATAACCTCAGAGAGTCTACTTTCTAGAACAGTTGGCCTCATAAGTTTTTATGGTCGGGAAGTGGGTCAAATGGTCATTACAAAATCAGTGTGTAAAACAGTGTCGAATTTTTCAGTTTTGGTTGTATTTTTCTAAAAATACTTCAGACACTGTGTTTGCGGATCTAGTCACGTGGAAGTTGGTCATTTATTGTGTGTGACCTCTGTAGTTTGTCTAAGGTATAGTGTGTTCTAAGTTGGTTAATTAATGCCATACTTTTAGAGGTTCAGATTCTGGACCCCCCCGAATTTTAAAACTTTGATTAAAGAATTTTCTAAGGGGTATTTTATAAAAGGGTAGTGACTTTGGGAGAGCTATTAGTGGTTCTTAGGACATATATGTGCATGGTGTATTGTGGTTCTGAATTATGGGAGTGTTTAAGTAGTGCGTTTAGGGCACGCAAGTGAGAGTAAAATTCTGCTTAAACCAGAAAGTTTAAAGAGTAGCATTTAAGTATAAATGAAATATGTAAGAATGTGTAAAGGTTTTAAATGATTATAGGACTATGATAGATAGCCTAGGTATCTATCATAGTTGAAGTTACATCATATTGGGTTGAATGCCTAATTGATGGTAGCTAATAATGTGTTTAATTGTTTAGATTGTTCGTGAGTTTTTGTGAAGTTTTGATTGGATCATTTTAGAAGCTAAACTTCAGGTGAGTTTCATAGCCCCTTTTTCTTATGTTTTATTGGGGTGAAAATGATGCTATGTGTTAAACTGTTTTAGTTGCTGTGATTATTTGCTACGTGTTATTGCTTCCTGAATAGTTCGATTGGGAGTAGTCTTTACTACTCAACTCAAACCAACTGAAGGGTTGAAATAATACCTACTGATTTGTGTGATACGCTCCATGGCTTAGTGATCAATTGGAGTGGGTTTTGTGGTATGCTCCATGGCTTAGTGATCAATTGGAGTAGTTTGTGATGTGATTAGTTCGGTTGGGAGTGGTCTTTACTACTCAACTCAAACCAACTGAAGGGTTGAAATAATACTCAATGATGTGTGGTCCAGGCCTAAGTATAAGTTCCAGCTGGTAGACTTTTAGGTGCGTAAGTGACATATGGATCGGGGGTAACGTTCCTACCCAGTTGTTGTAATGGATCGGGGGTAACGTTCCTACCTAGTATGTGCATTGCATGTTAGCAAAATTGTCTTATAATGTTTTGATAATCGCAGTAATTGGTTTTGAAAAGTTATAATGTGAGTCTTAAACCTATGACTCTCACCAACCTTTGTGTTGACCGTTTTTAAGGCATTTTTCAGGTGAGCATGATGGAAATAAGATTGAAAGAAGTGGCTAGTAAGAGACCATAGGATGTCATGAAGATTTTTATTTCTTGTCTTGAATTTTTGCATTGATTGAATTTGGATAATTGTTGCATGTCTTTCTATTGGCGAGAACTTTCGTTTCATCAATAAAGACGCCTTTTGGATTTTTGGTTAGGTTTTGGGTATTGTTATGACACTATGTGTCTTTGCTTTACTTTAGCTTTCATTTTAGTATTCTCTATAGAGACACCATGTGTTGTGATGATATCCATTCTTGTTTACGCCTCGCGTTTCCGCCTTGGCGGGGTGTGACAGATTGGTATCAGAGCTGATGGTTATAGAGAACTAGGTGGTTGAGCCTAGACTATAGCTTAAGGGTCCCTCATATAGATGCATTTAGGGCTTATGTGTAAGTATATACTAATTATGCTTATTTTCCCAAAGTTTTATAAAGTACCTTATACTATATACTATATATATATATATATATATATAAGTTCAGTTTTCTTTGTTATTCCGAGATCTGTGTCCTGATGTAGTCTATGTATGTGATCTATTGTCGTATGTCTCCTCCTATCCATAGAAAATATCGTGCTTCAGTGGCTTTTGCAACCGGGTGTAGGAGGATTAACAAAATTAGATGGGGTAACCGCAAGATTCGAGTTCCCATTGCTATGTGTCCTTGTAAAGTTGAAGAAAATATGACGTTGAAAGAGGTTGACGGAAAAACAATTCAAGAGTTTGAAACGAAGATAATTGTCAAGGATGGCACTATCACCAGAGTTCCAGGAATATTTCAAGGGTATGAAACGTCAGAAGAAGAGTCAGTGGAACGACCAAGGGAACGCGACCTGTACGAATTTGTGAATCATCCACAACTTCAACAAAGGAGTCACGGGAATGAGTTTGCACCACATTGGCTACTCCAGTCAAGTGGTAACATGAATGGATGGTTAGTAGGGGACGAGGATGAAGTTAAAAGGAATGAAGTGGATTCAGACCTTGAGTCTACTGCAAGTAGCAAGCCTGCGTGGGAGAAGACTACTAATGAGGATCATGACTGTGCATCTTATCACTGTCCATGGTGTTCCAAGTAGTTGTTATGTTTTAGCTTGTTTTGTTTTCTTTCGGCGTTTGGAGCCATATTAGGGATGTTATTTTCGATGTTGGATTTTAAGTATTAATGATAAAAGTGATTATTAGGATTATTCTTTGTGTTATGTGTTGGGTTTATTTATTTCAAGGTGCTATGTGGTGTATTTAATTGTATGAAGTGTCTTCATAGGAGGGAGTACAACTGTGAAAGGGGGCATCTATAATTATGGTGGCCAACATAATTATACATGCGCCACGACACAGGTGGACTTGCAAGTATGATTGCATGGATTATTGTTGATGTGTTGTATGTATGCATATGGTTATTGATTGTATGATGAGATTCTGATCCGTATTATATCGTCTAATGAATATAATTTTTATATCTTATAGAAAATGGCTCCAAACCGACGAAGTGGTCCTAGCAGTAGCAACAACCTTATTCTTCTTCTCCTTATTCTTCAAAAAAACTGCACCTGTGTAAATCCACCCACCAAGAGATGCTTGGGATAGTTTGTTTCCAATTCCCACCTATGTTCGACGAGATGAATACTTCACAAAATACTAAAGATAAAATGACTATATTTTAATATAAACAAAAAATAAAAAAAAAAAATCATAAAAAATAAATAAATTAAAAAAATCCCCCACTTTAAGAAAATTAATAAAAATGATAAAAAAAAAAAAAAATAAAACTGTTAAAATTTAATTAATAACTTTAAAATAAAATTGTAATTAAATCATAAATAAAAAAAAATTTTAATAAAAATAAAAAATTAAAAAATTTCAGCAGCAATAAGCCACTCTACAATTAAATAAAAATAGAACCCCAACATCAAACCCCACAATAAACACACAATCAATAACAAAACAACACCCCCAACACCAACTCAATCCCAACATTATACTTCACCACCCTCCCACCCAACTCTACACCCCTATCCAACCAACAACCCTCTACCTACCCCACCCCCTCCCATTCACCATAACTCCCACCTCCCCCCCGCAACATATTGTTTTGTCTCACCTACTATCTCATCTGACTGTCGCTCTCTCTCTCTTCTCACCTCTCCAATATTACACCTTTCTCCTCAAAGATATCCAACCCCGCCATCTCTAATAAATAATAATGCAAATGCAAAGGACGGCAAAGAAAAACACACTGCAAAAAACACCTCATGTGCAAAAACAACCAAGGAGACGTTGATATTGAAGGAAAGGATCCAAGCGGCATATACGGTGTGCGCGCCCGAACCGGGGTGCTGCCTCAAGGCCGGACGCCAATTCCCCATCCATTCGCCCAAATTTCAACAAGCTGTGTTCTAGTCACCTTAAGTTGTCTTTCGGAGGGGGGGGGGGGGGAGGGGGCAAACTAAACTCAATGTTGATAAGGGGGGGGGGGGGGGGGGGTTGGGACAGGCACTAGAAGAAAAAATAAGAAATTAAATCCTAAAGGATACACATTTCCCAAGAAGGCTTGGCAAATCTGCTGCACGCCATCATGCTACCTGCTATCTTTTGCCCCACCCCGCAAATGTACACTTCCTAGCAGCATTTGTTTTGCCAATGGCTTCTGAACAACTCGGTTCAGGACCCAGGCTTCAATCGATGACTCCTGCAACATTCAGTTCAGGACTCGTTTCAAACCCTATTCTTCAACAACCTTGTAATCCACCACCAAGAGATGATTGGGATCGTTTGTTCCAACCTATGTTCGATGAATACTTTAATCCCCCAACTATTGTTGTCTCTCCAGTTCCAGTCTCTAATGCACCAAGAGCTGTTGATTTAGCCAATTCACCTGTGTCTACGTCAATTGACCAAGATGCTCCATCAACAAGTATCCCATCAACACAAGATCAAGAACATTCTCCAATTATTTCTCAAGGTTTTGAAGAATCACAAAAAACACCACATTTTTATAATGATCCACTTCATGAATCTCTTCATGAAGACTCGACTTCTTAGGGATCGTCATCTAATGTGAGACCAATTTACACTCTATTCGAATCAGGTGGTAGATGGACTAAGGATCATCTTATAGCAAATGTAATCAGAGATCCTTTTCGTTCTGTCTCCACCAGAAAGCAACTACAGTCTGATGCCATGTGGTGTTATTTTGATGCCTTCTTAACTTCTGTAGAACCAAAGAACTTCAAATAAGCAATGATCGAACCATCATGGATCGATGCAATGAAAGAAAAAATTCATGAATTTGAAAGGCTACAAGTTTGGGAATTAGTTCCTAATGTTCGTCAAATACAACCCTCTTAG
>BQNB010126197.1:0-19639 GCA_026074375.1 Tanacetum coccineum
TCTTTTTTTAGAGTAAGACATTTACCGGGGAAACCCTTTACCCAAAAAAGATAGAGTTCACTTTTATACTTAAAATCATCGGTTGTCTCTAAATAGTCGTTGGTAGCTTTTGTGTTTTATGTTATGTTAAAATCCATGGTTTTGTATTAAAATATGGACTAAATATAAATGACTTGTTTTTAGGAATCTAACAATTCTCAAAAGCGTTGAGGGTGCTCGATATTCTTTTTTTTTTTACTTTCTATGCTATTAATGGATTTGTATATATGTGTGTGTTTGTTTAACCTGTGTGATAAGTCTCATATGTGATCATATGCCCCGATTTTATATTATTAGTTACACTTCTGTTTCATATTTGTGTTGTTGACGAACATATTGGCGTAGAATATTCATAACAAACACATGTACTTTGAAATGCTCCGTCACGTCTAATTCCTTGTTTTCAAATCATTAACATTAGTATTTTTTTTTTTTGAACGACGGTTTGGTGCAGCTGGAGTATCTTACGTGCCACCAAGGCACCAAGTCTCTCAACCCGAGTTCGAATCATCTCACGAAGAGAAATAACAACCCCCAGGCTAGCCATCCAGTTTCCCATCAAGGGGCTTCAAGGCATCACGCTGGGATTCGAACCCGGCTGCCATTCAGGGAAAATCCCCCACATGGTGAATAGCAGGAGTCGAACTCCTGACCTCCCACACATGGAGACTATAACCGGATGCATCAATCCAACTGAGATGGGCATCATTTGCATTAACATTAGTATTATAAATAACATTAACATTAACAATATATACACTCGCAAAACCCATTTTATTATTCATAAAGCTAGTGGCAAATTTTAATTTATAAAACAAATATGCACCATTGATATAAATCTTTTCATTTAATCAAGTGTTATAGTTAGGTCTTAAGAATAAGAGGGAATTGCATATATATCCTTTTAAAAGTGAATAATTGCATATATATCATTGGTACAAGTTTTTAGTGCATATAATACAATGCATTTTATGCATTTTTTTAGATATATATACAATTTTTCATCTTTGGAAAAATATATATGCAAAAGCCCGGTATAAAAAAAAAGCCCAAGTGTCTGCCCATACCTCTTTCATTTTTTAAATTTTTGTAGGTCACAATTTTAACTTAAATTTCAATATGATTTTACAATTTTTATATATTGCAAAAATAAAAATAATTCATAATAATCTTAACAGCCAGGCTAGAATCTAGACAGAAATATTTTTGGTAAGATCCAACAACTACATTTCACAAGTGAAATTGTGTACCACGTACTTTCTTTGTCGATATTATTTTTTACGGTTTTGTTTTGGCTTTATACTGAAGATTTCAACTTTGATATGTGATATACATATTAAACTCTTTTAGGTACACTTAGTCAATTTACCGATAATTTCTACCAATTGCTACAGATTAAGAATGGAAACAGCAATTTTTTTTTCCAAAAATGTTGACTCTACTCACTTTACATGCATTATCACAACCCTAGTTGGCCCCCTTCGTATGGGAGGAGACGTTTACCACTAATTACGCCATTCACAATGTAGATAGGTAAATTGTGGCAACGATTTATGAATGTTAACGTGATGGTGATATTGTTAATTTATTGTAAGCATGATTCTAAAAGGCACGCTATGGCGCCGCAAAGGTCTCGCAAAGGCGCGAGGCGTGACCTCCACGCCACGCAATAGACCAAGGCTTGAGCTTAAGGCTTGACGTGAGAGGGGGAGTGAAAAAACGTGATAAGACGCCATAAAACGTGATGCGTGAAGGCTTTTTTGAATTCAATTTCGATAAAAATCGTATTTTTATATAGAAATGAAATAGATTACATGCAAATATAGTTTCTTGACTTTATTCCATATGTATGACATTTTTTGTTAACTCAATATATTTGTAATATGATATAAATATATAAATATTTTCATATTTTGTACCGCTTTAAGTCAAGCTTTAAAAACGTCATGACTCGTCATGGCTTGCAAAGGTGTGAGGCTTGGTCATGCCGCGACACCATGCATCACGCTATTTATAACCTTGATTGTAAGAGTCCAGGTTCAATAGACACTGACCGAGTTCATGACAACAACAAAATGGAAAATTTGAGGCAAAACTCAAAAGTGGGACACATTAAATACATGTTGAGGTGATAGACGGGTCGATACGACTAACCTTAGTAAACATGTGTCTCTCTTCGAGTAGAAAATTGATCAACGGTAAATGGTATATTAGCCCATGTAGCGCTCTTGTTAAGTTATATATAGCTTGGTTTTTTAATAAATTATTTTGCCAATTCAGGTATAGGAAATATGCTAAACATTTTTTTTAGCAACATGTCGACCTAGACTAAACTCAAAGTGCATATATGGATCCCAAAAACATCACATAAAAAAAGAAAAAAAAGAACAAAAAAAGAGACAACAATAATGAACTAATGCACATCAAATATGATATAATCAATAAAATCGTGTGTACATCAATCTTTCCACTGTAGTTATAATTACATAATATTATGAGCCCCTTAATTGCCAGCTTTGATAGTTTGATTTCATACTTTTTAATTCAAAAGCAGTTATGATTTCCTCATATTATCTCAAACTAATTTTTTAATAGAATGAGAGAAACGATTGCCGTTGAAAGATTTACTTTTTTTGCTTCACACATGCAATGATCCTTGATAGTACGACTTTTGTCTTTTTATAGTGTGTCATGTTTCTTAGGTACCAATGATGGCTTTTACTATTTACTATGAAACATATAAAGACTTAAGATGATCTTCCAAACTTACCATCTTAGAGGGTAGGGTATCGTAGCTTAAAGGCTCGTCACTTCCTACCTCTCTCTTTTTCACTTGCTTTTCACCACACCATACCCCTTTGCCACTTCTAATATTTTTGGTAACTCGCCATTACAGTGGCGAGATAAAGTAAAAAAAAACTTTTTTATTATTATTATATTTTAGAATGTATGTGTTTGTGTGTGAGTGGTGGGACCCAAGTGAAAAGGTGATGGTGTGTTATGAGTGAAGGAGTATTTTTGAGTGTGAGTGAAAAGTTGATGTGGCAGCTTGTGAGGAGCCACCATACCCTACCCTCTTATATATGCCAACCAGTGATGAAAACAAAGTAGATCGGAAGTTTACTCTTATTTTAGTTTCAATTAGCTTAATTGGTCAAAAACAGCGAGTAGCTTGCAAAAGATTACAAAGAAACAGGAAACAAGAAACAAGAATGTTACACGTTCATGCATGAGGATATATAGGGGATCATGCAACCACTCGACTAATATGAGACTGAGAGCACATTAAATTACTCATAAAGGGTGCCTTTTATGGCGGTTTTAGATATAAAGCATATGTGATTCGTCTAATGTTGAACTCTCTTGATTTCATCTAATGCATGAGGATTAAACCATGTATCTCTATAATTAATTTGGTTTCGTCTTAACTTACGCTTTTAGTCAAGGATAGGGATCACCTAATGTTGAACTCTCTTAAGTTCTTCTCATGTTGACATTTGTGAGAGAGAAAAAAGTAATAAGTCTCATATTTTATTTGAGTATGACCCCACTATTTTGTTTATTTGAATCTTATTGATTTAACATGACCAAATATGAGAGATCAACATTAAAGGATCTCAATCCTTTAGTCAAACATGATTTGAATGTTATCACCTAATCTTGTTGCATTCCCTTTACCCAAAAAAAAAAACATGATTTGAATGTTATCACCTAATCTTGTTGCATTCCCATTCAACACTTTTGGATTAGTTGTTAAAAAGTTTGAAACTAAATGTTGAATTCATTGTCACCCACAATGATGATAAATTACTAAACACGTATTTTTCATATAGGAAAAGAAACTTGTGACCGTCGAAGTATAAAAGATTAGGGGTTGTTTACTCTCTTAGTGGAGAGAATATTTGTGGGCTTAAAATCCTTATTTTCTCTTAATTGAGGGACTCATTAAAACTACCCTCTTTTTTATAAGAGACTAATTAAAACCGTTATATATTAAACCACTTAATCTAGTAAACACTTTCTAAGTTGCGAATAGTTTAACTTTTTCAATTAAAAGTCACAAATTACTTTAAGAGTAGATTACACGTTTAGTCCCCAAACGTTTTTCAAATTTCACGTATGGTCCAAATCGGAAAGAAGTACTGCAGACTTCACCAAAGTTTTCAATATTGCATGCTGGTAATCCAATTTTGTAACGACAGTTAACTTTTTCGTTATCTCCGATCACGTGATAAGCACACGGGGGTAAGTATGTCTTCGAACTAATTTTGTCTTTTCATTATTTTTTTATTCTTTCTTTGTCTTCTCTTTCCATACACAATTCGTGACACACACTCTCTCTCTTATTTGACTTCTCTTCCGATATTCCATCTCTTTTATTTTTTGATTTTTCTCAAAATTTTGGAACCGTAAGGTGGTGTTTAGTTGTGGAAAAATGTTTATGTTTTTCTGTTTTTAAATTCTTAGAGAAGGAGATAGTTTTTCTTCTCCTAAGAAGAGTTGAGAATTTTGAAAACCTTTTATATAAGAGTTGTATTTTTCTTTTTAAAAAATGAAAAGATTTTTAGATGGATCTATTTTCACTCATTTTTTTTTCATATTTAATAGAGTAAACTGCAAAAATCATCTCTGTGGTTTGTACTTTTTGGCACTAATCATCCCTAACCGATATTATTGGCACTAATCATCCCCGAGTGATGAAACGTTCGGCAAAAATCATCCTTATGTGTCTTAAATGACATAATTACCCTCAATATGTTTAAACCACATGGATGATTTTTGCAATTTACTAAAAAAAACTAATGTTACAATTATTATTATTATTATTATTATTTTTTATAAACATCACTTCATTATTATTATTATTATTATAAATCACTTTATTTGTAATTTACTTATTTTATTTTACAAAAAATTATTAGGAAGCCGAGATATCATCTAGGCCGCCACTCCTTGATGTGTGTGTTTATCTGACTAGGGCTTCCGCCTTTGACATAAACCAGGATGGCTGATTTTGTTTCCCCTTCACAAGTTTACGTTTGTGCTGCAAAATCAAGCCATCATGGTAGGTCAAGGCGATAAACAACACAATCAAGGAGTGGTCTAGATAAATCTCGGCTTCCCAATCTTTTTTTATATATCCCTTAAATTTTAATAAAGTGATTTTAATAAATAAATAATGATTATTAATAAATAAATTAAGTAATTTACAATATATTTAAAGAATTAAATTGAATAATAATAATAATATAATAATATTAATAATATTATCACCTCTTGCACGCAAAAAGAGTGAAAGCCCCGTGATAGTATCTCCACTCCCTTCTATTTGTTCGTAAATTTATATTTTTATAATGAAGTGATGATTCAATTAACAAAAAAAGTAAAAAATATTTATAAGTGTGATTATTTAGTTTTTTTTTGTAAAACTGCAAAATTCACCCCTTGGTTTTTTTTTATTATTTTTTATTTTTTTTTTTTTTTTTTATTTTTTCACAACACCCCCCCCATTTTTTTTACTTTTCTTCCACTTTTTTAACATATTTTGGAAAAAATATCCCTGTGTGTTTTCAATGACATAATTACACTATCCAATAATTTTGTGTGGGGGATGTTTTTTGTCCGAACATTTCAGCGCTCAGGGATGATTATTGTCAATAGTATCGGTTAGGGATGATTAGTGCCAAAAGTGCAAACCACAAGGATGATTTTTGTAGTTTACTCCAATAATAATAATAATAATAATTGTAACTTTAGTTTTTTTAGTAAACCGCAAAAATCATCCTTGTGGTTTAAACATATGGAGGGTAATTATGTCATTTAAAACACACAAGGATGATTTTTGCCGAACGTTTCATACTCGGGGATAATTAGTGCTAATAGTATCGGTTAAGGATTATTAGTGCCGAAAAGTACAAACCACAAAGATGATTTTTGCAGTTTACTCTATTTAATATTTTTTTCATATTAGCTCTATATATACGATTATAAAAACAATAAAAAATAAAATACAAATAAAATTAATAAAAACTAACTACAATCATAAGCATATATTTAATTTGTAGTATACTCGAAATTAACATTACCGAACATATATAAATCTCAATTAACATTACGTTTTCGTCAAATTTCTTACGTTTTCGTCAATTTTTTTACGTTTTCGTCTAATTTCTTACGATTTCGTCCGTTTTTTATATTTACGTCATATTTCTTACGTTTTCGCCCGTTTTTTTACGTTTTCGTTCGATTGCTTACGTTTTTGTCTGTTTTTTTACGTTTTCGCCCGATTTCTTACGTTTTCGTTTGTTTTTTTTACATTTTCGTCTTTTTTAATGTTTTCGTCTGTTTTTTACGTTTTCGTCCGATTTCTTACGTTTTCGTTCGATTTCTTACGATTTCGTCCATTTTTTACGTTTTCGGTCGATTTCTTACGATTTCGTCCATTTCTTACGTTTTCGCCCTTTTTTCGTTTTCGTCTGATTACTTACGTTTTCGTCTTTTTTTACGTTTTCCTTCAGTTTCTTACGTTTTCGTCCGTTTTTTTACGTTTTCGTTCGATTTCTCACGTTTTTGTCCGTTTACGCTTTCCTCCTTTTTTACGTTTCTGTCCGGTTTTTTACGTTTTCGTCAGATTTATTACGTTTTCGTTCGATATTTTACGTTTTCGTCCGTTTTTTTACGTTTTCGTCAGATTTCTTACGTTTTCGTCTGTTTTTTTACGTTTTCGTTCGTTTTCGTCTGTTTTCTTATGTTTCCGTCCATTTTCGTTTGTTTTTTTAGGTTTTGATTTTTTTTTTTAAACAAATAAATACGTATAAAACGTAAAAAAATGGTCAAAAACGTAAAAGAACGGACGAAAATGTAAGAAATTGGTCAAAAACGTAAGAAATAGGACAAAAACGTAAAAAACACGAACGAAAACGTAAGAAATCTGACGAAAACTTAAGAAATCGGACGAAATCGCAAGAAATCGGACGAAAACGTAAAAGAACAAACGATAACGGGCGAAAACGTAAAAAACGGACGGAAACTTAAGATCACGGACAAAAACGTAAAAAAACGGACGAAAACGAAAAAAACGGACGAAAAAGTAAGAAATCGGACGAAAACGTAAAAAAACAGACGAAAACGTAAGAAATCTGACGAAAACGGGGTAAAACTTAAAAAACGAACGGAAACTTAATAAATCGGACGAAAACGTAAGAAATCGGATGAAAACGTAAAAAATCGGTCGAAAACGTAGGAGATCGGACGAAAACGTAAAAAATCGGACGAACACGTAAAAAATCGGCTGAAAACGTAAAAAACAGACAAAAACGTTAGAAATCTGACGAAAACGGGCGAAAACGTAAAAAGGGACGAAAACTTAAGAAATTAGACGAAAACGTAAAAAAAGGGACGAAAACGTAAGAAATGGGACAAAAACCAAAAAAACTGACGAAAACGTAAGAAATCAGACGAAAGTGTAAAAAATCGGACAAAAACGTAAGAAATCGGCGAAACGTAAAAAAAATGGGATGAAAACATAAAAAAACAGACGAAAACGTAAGAAATCTGACGAAAACGGGCGAAAACGTAAAAAACGGACGAAAACTTAAGAAATCGGACCAAAAAGTAAGAAATCGGACGAAAACGTAAAAAAACGGATGAAAACCTAAGAAATCGGACGAAAACGTAAAAAAGGGAAAAACCCGAAGAAAACGTAAAAAGACTGACGAAACGTATAAAACGTTCAAAAATGTATGAAAACACCATAATTTAGTGGGTCGACCTGACCCAAACCGTTTGACCCATGACGGTCGTTTACGACGTCAATAAATCACTATGTATTTTTAGTATTGATACGCGTTTGCTTTAAATCGAAACGATTAAGTTAAATCGCGTAAGCTAAAAATATCGTTCATATGTATACTGGCATCAAACAATTAAATTACATCAACAAGTGTTAAGTAATTATTTGGAAGATAATTATAAACTTTGTTCATTGTATTTTTATTGTTACGTAAAACGTTTTACGTTCGCGATAAACACTGGTTTAGCATACCCAGAAACCACAAAAACATTTCTACGCTTCAACAAATACCCAGGTTTATACCCAATACCCAAAGTTTATAAAACTTTACCCACATATATATATGGGGACGTCCCATTATTAAAGGAACCAACCAAGACATTTAAATTTTAAGTTATACACTTTAATAAATGAAACTACAACTTTTCCTTACAAGTAATACTTGCAAATTACTTCCATTTTCTCATCAAGATATTAGTCACTTCCATCTTTGAATTCATGGGATAACATACACATTAGGGGACATGGAAACACAAGTAATAACTAGGGCTTGTACATTTTCAAGGGTTAGTAAGAAACTAGCTCATGACTAGTGGTTTTGACCACTAGTCACCCTGTTTTACTCCTTGTGTTTTGCCTGTCCAACCCCCCCCCCCCCCCCATTTTGTACTTTTGGTCTTTGTTTTACCACCCTTGACTACCTAAGTGTAAATTCTCTCATGCATTACAAGTAATAACATACACACTCTTATAACACTTAAGAAAATCAACTCTTTTTCTCTCCTTTCTCTTATTTAGCCACGGCAAACACCCAACTCCCACAAATAATTCATACAACTTATTTTACCACTTATACAAGTAAACTAAGATCATATCTAAGGTGATACAAGAAGGTTTGGAGGCTTGGTTGGTTGATAAAGAGGGTTTAGCAAGGAAAAAGAAGGATTAGGGTTTCATTGTGATTAGGGTTTTCTAAGCTTTGGTTTTATATCTAAACAAGGGTTTAGATATTGTGGTCTACCATATTACATCATTAATCAGGTTATCATAAAACTCATTATAACCTTACATTTATCATTTTATGTATATATAAGTTCTATGTAGCAAATCACCATTTAGGATACTTTTAAACATGTAAAATGGATTTTTACTTGTGATTATGATTTTATACACTTTTACATATGTTATGTGGTTGGTAATATCATGTTATGATGAGATTATAAGTATTGTACCATGTTGGTTTAAGTGTAAAAAGTGTTTGTATAAACTAGTAAGGAAAAGTTACTTAAGAAAGTTTATGACTTAAGAGCATTGTTAAGGACTTGTTAACTTGGACACTTGGACAAAATATGGACTAATGGACATAATAATATGTAAGACATATGGCATAAAGACTTGTGAAAGACTTGTGGTATTTTATCAAGTTGAAAAGTATATAAAACAAGTTATAAAAATGAATATATATATAAGTGTTTAAAAAGGGCTGTTATAATTCGAATTCAAACTGTGGTTTGACATTTATAAAATAAACATGTTTTTACGTTTTTGTCCGATTTCTTATGTTTCCGTCCGTTTTTTTACGTTTTCGCCCGTTTTCTTACGTTTTCGCCAGATTTCTTAGGTTTCGTCTACTTTTTTACGTTTTCGTCCGATTTCTTACGTTTTCGTCTAATTCTTACGATTTCGTCCATTTTTTACGTTTTCGTCCGATTTCTTACGTTTTCGTCCGTTTTTTACGTTTTCGTCTGATTTTTTACGTTTTCATTCGATTTCTTACGTTTTCGTCCGTTTTTTTACGTTTTCGTCCGTTTTCGTCAGATTTCTTACGTTTTTGTTTGTTTTTTTATGTTTTCGTCCGATTTCTTACGTTTTCGTCCGATTTCTTAAGTTTTCGTCAGATTTTTTACGTTTTCGTCATTTTTTTACGTTTTCGTCCGATTTCTTAGGTTTTCGTCTGTTTTTTTTACGTTTTCGTCCATTTTTTACGTTTTCGTCCGTTTTTTACGTTTTCTTTCGTTTTTTACGTTTCCGTCCGGTTTTTTACGTTTTCGTCCGTTTTTTACATTTACGTCCGTTTTCGTTCGTTTTTGTCTGTTTTCTTACGTTTCCGTCCATTTTCGTCTTATTTTTTACGTTTTTATCTGTTTTTAAAACGAATTAATACGTATAAAACGTAAGAAAATGAAGAAAGGGGTCAAAAAAAACAAAGAAAATGTTCCAAAACGACGAAAAACAAAACGTAAGAAATCAGACGAAAACGTAAAAAAACGGACGAAAACGTAAGAAATCGAACGAAAACGTAAAATCGGACGAAAACGTAAAATCGGACGAAAACGTAAGTAATCTGACGAAAACGTAAAAAACGAACGGAAACTTAAGAAATCGGACGAAAACGTAAAAAACAGATGAAAACGTAAGAAATTGGACGAAAACGTAAGAAATCGGACGAAAACGTAAGAAATCGGACGAAAACGTAAAAAAAGAACGAAAACGTAAAAAAATGGACGAAAACGTAAGAAATCGGACGAAAACAAAAAAACAGACGAAAACGTAAGAAATTTGACGAAAACGTAAGAAAACGGGCAAAAACGTAAAAAAACGGAAGGAAACTTAAGAAATCAGACGAAAACGTAAAAAACAGACGAAAACGTAAGAAATTGGACGAAAACGTAAAAAAACGGACGAAAACGTAAGAAATCTAACGAAAAACGTAGAAATAACTCCGACAAAAATCTTCAGAAATCGGTACGAAAGATCGTAATAAAACAAACGAGAAGTAAGAAACCGACGAAACGTATAATAACGGAGAAGAAAAAGTATGAATCGGATCTGAAAACGTAAGAAACCGGACGAAAACGTAAGAAACCGGACGAAAACGTAAAAAAACGGACGAAAACGTAAGAAATCTGACGAAAACGTAAAAAAACGGACGAAAACGTAAGAAATCGGACGAAAACGTAAAAAAACAGACGAAAACGTAAGAAATCTGACGAAAACGTAAGAAAACGGGCGAAAACGTAAAAAACGGACGGAAACTTAAGAAATCGGACGAAAACGTAAAAAACAGACGAAAACGTAAGAAATCGGACGAAAACGTAAAAAAACAGACGAAAACGTAAAAAAACAAATGAAAACGTAAAAAAACGGACGAAAACGTAAGAAATCGAACGAAAACGTAAAAAAACGGAAAAAACCGACGAAAGCGTAAAAAGACTGACGAAACGTATAAAACGTTCAAAAATGTATGAAAACACCATAATTTAGTGGGTCGACCTGACCCAAACCGTTTGACCCATGACCCGTTAGACCCATTTTTAAAACATGACTTGTTTGACCCATGACCCATTTGACCCATGACCCAAACCGACCCAATCCGACCCATTTGCCACCTCTAGATAGGGTTAGAATATTGGTACTCACGTTTTATTTGGTTTGAGTTATATTTACGTTTTATTTTGTTAGGGAAAAAAAGAAATGGAGAATAGTAAATTGTGGTTTTCTATTTTTCCATATAAATTTAGAAAATGAGAATTTTTTGTTTTTTTTTTAATATTGGAAAAAAATGCAACTAAACAAATTTTTATTTTTCCATTCTCAAATAAAAATTTTCCTAGAAAAATGAGATATTCTTCTCCAACTAAACACATCATAATTGTTTGGATTTTATAGCCAAATTGTTAAAACATTAATTTTTTTTATTTGAAACCCTTATTTCCATGGAAGTGGTAAAGAGAGTAACAAAGGTGTTAGTAAAGGTAGCAGAGTTAAGAAGAGTGGTGGTAGAGGAAACAGTTGATGAATTGAAACTGTAGTTCATAGAAGTGGCACTGGTGCAGGTGTTAGAGAAAATTTTAATGATACATCTCATTTGCCTGCAAGTGATTGACCTCTCAAGAGGTATGTAAACTACTGTAGTAACTTAACTAATAATACATGTCATCTTTCTAACAATATGTAATTGTCTAACATTATACACATGAATATCGACTGAGATTAGACCAAGAAACATTAAGTCAAACATTAGAAGAAAAAGCAAGGCCTAAACAAAAGTGGAAGGACATATTTAGGCAAGAACAAGAGTGGGAGGAGAGGATGGTCTAGCTAAACCAAACATTTGATTTTGATGGGAGGTGATTTGCACACTTCTTTTATTGATTGGCACACTCAAAATGTGTGACTTATACCCCTAAATTACTTAATGGAGTGTGTAAATTAAGACACAAATACAAAAGGTATAAATGGCAACACACACACATTTTAAGCGTACTAATCAATAAGTGGAGTGTGCAAATCACATCCCTTTTATTAAACAACTTATTTCATGGTGTTGTTGTAGGCTTTTGCTAAACTATTTGAATTATATTCGGATTCTAAACTGCTTGTTTCATGGTTGTTTTTCCCTTATGTTAATCACCTATTTTTTGGATGGTTGAGACGTGTAATATGTTTATGTTGGATATTTGAGATAAAAATAAATTTATGAGTAAATAATACCATAGAGCGAAATTTTTATCATGACAAGACATAGTTGGTGACAGGTTACAACTGAGTATGAAATATATGTCAAAGATGTTGTCCAACTAGACTTTCAAATATGTAATGAGTAAATTACACGTTTAGTCCCCAAGTTTATTGTAGATTTCATGTATAGTCTATGTTCAGTTTTTGTTTGTCCTTATATAAGTGTATCAAGTGTTTGACACTTGTAATAGTACAATTATTTTCACCCAACTATCTATCTTCCACCCAAAATGGAAGAGAACCCCTAAAATCGAGATGAGATAAAGGTTACTAGTCTTAATTATTAGATTTTAGTTCATTTGGTTTCAACAAACTTTTATGTTTTGGCTTTTGGATATTTAGGGACTATATCTACCACTTTAGAGGGACTAATCCCCACCATCTATTTAATTAGATCTAACGGTGAGTATCAAATTCATCTTTTATACTATCAAGGGTATTTCGGTCTACTATATAAAAAAATTCTTTATACAGTTACGCACCTCATTCACACACACACAACGTGTTTTACAATCATTTGTCTCTGTTCTTCCCCAATTTCAAGTAAACAACCCAAACCCTAATTTAATCTTCGATTCACCAAATTAATCATCAATAACATCTTCTTCATCATTCACAACCTTCAATTCGTCATCAATAATCATCATCTTATAATCGTCGTGATCATCATCATCGCGTTTTGTGATCTTCTTCATCATCATAGTAGTTTGTTATCATCATCTTCAACGTTGCTTTGAATGGACTTGAATGAACTGATTATTGTTGTATATATGGGTGAACTTGTTAATAATTATGTTGGATCATTAATGGATCAAGTGGTTAATACTTCAAAATCTCTCAATTATGTTGCTAATATTGATGATAATGAAATTAGAAGTTGTAAGTTTACTTCTATAATTCATTTAATGTTTATGATTTGAATGTCTAGTTTTGATTTCATAAAATGGGACACATAGCAAACTATTGAATCTTTGATGACCTCTATGGCCAATCTCATGTAGAATGACTCGAGCGGAATTGAAACAAATGAAAAATTAAGTTGGTATTGTATGAAAAAATATGCTTTCTGTATATTATCTCGACTCATATTTTTCTACAATATTAGTTATTGAATGATGAAACTTTTGCTATATTGGTATTAATGGCATTATTAACCACATTTATCACAACGCCTTTAGTTTTTGCGGTATATAAACCAACTAAAACGGCTTCAACCTCCCAATACAAATACCGAACTCTTAACGGGAGAGGCTCTTCCACGAGCCCGTTCTGTATGTTGATATGCTTCCATATTGTAAGAATCATACCTACGATGATTAATTTGATTGAGGTTTTGCGTGGGACTGGGAAAAAGGAAGTGTTTCTGGTCTATGCGATGCACCTTATGGAGCTCTCAGAGAGGTCTTCTGCTATACTCATTGTACACAAGGTGAGGAAAAACGGGCTTCCGTTTTGGAAGAAGGATCCAAAGAGTGGTTCGGATCAGATTGTAGTTGCATTTGAGGCTTTTCAGCAATTGAGTAAGGTCTCTATATGGCCAACAACTGCTATATCTGCTGTTTCGAGTATGCATGAAGATATTTGCAATGGTGCTGAGTGTAACCGAGCTGCTATGATAATACTTCCATTTCATAAACATCTCAGACTCGATGGTCAACTTGAAACCACACGAGGCGAGTACATGTAAAATTTTATTACATTTTCCTCAAAAAGAAAAACTAGTCTCGCTAAGTTAATGCATTTTTCATTAAAATCTTTCCATAGAGTATACACCTGCATATCATTTTAATGATGTGGCTCTTTTGTGATTTCAGACACGTTAACTGCCTAGAGCATGCCCCATGTTCGGTTGGCATCTTAGTAGATCGTGGTTTTGGTGGGACATCACATATTACAGCAAGCAATGTTAACTCACTTGTGACGGTCTTATTCTTTGGTGGTAATGATGACCATGAGGAATTAGCCTATGGAGCACGAATGGCTGAGCACCCTGGGATCAACCTTATTGTAGTACGGTTCCTTCTCAACCCTGTGGGACCCGTCACCCCTCCTGAATCCATCACCGTCAAGATCCACGAACCCACAAGCGACACTCTAATTCAGTCTACTGATGATGAAGTAATTGCCGATTTTAAAAAGACGGCTCTATCAAAGTCTGACACAATGAAATATGACGAGAGAGTGGTGAAGAATGGGGCCGAGAAAATTGATATAATCCGTGAATATGCACGCAGTAACTTGTTTCTTGTGGGGAGGATGCCCGAAGGTGAAGTGCTAGAATTTCTAAATAAGAAAAACGAGTGCCCGGATATGGGTCCTGTTGGGAACTTGTTGAATTTGTTATAAATTGTAGTTGCTATGTAAGTGCACTGGAGTGAAGTTTTGATGTGAATGTCTAGTTTTGATGTGTATGTCTCATTAATTTTCTGACTGCATCATCTGTGTTGTATCATATGTGATATGTGATATTAACATGAAGCTTAATTATTCGGTCTTAGAAGCACTGTGATATATCACACATGATATTTCATGTTTAGTCTTTTGTTAGAGTAAATAACATCATTCATGCTTATATAAGTATAATAAGATGTCGTTGCTTGTGACGGATCCATGGTGGTGTGTTTCTCATGCTATATATATATATATGTATATTAAGACTAGAGAGATTTCTGCTAATGTGATATTACATGTGCTTAACCTCCGAGACATTTGAGATAGTATAACTGTTGAAAGTTGTTAAATTGTGCCAAAATGTAGTATAAATTTACAAGGAAGTCAATGAATGGACACTATACTCTGAAACAAGGTTACACTTTGACGAAGTTCCATTTAGTATTATGAAATATATTATGGTTTGAACCCGTGATTATTATCATCTGGTATGGATCAGTTGATAACTTGATATGATTTTTCTCATTATTTTCATATATGTATTAGCGGTAAAGATGTATGTACTTAAGCTGTTTAAGAAAAGTGTTCTCATATATGACATGGTGTCCCGCGGATTTGAAAATTAACACATTTATTTATGTAAATGAAAATAGATTAATAAGAGTTTTGCTAACTTAGCTTATGTTGATGAATTACTGGTTTTATGGATTCTATTCAAGTAAGTGAGTAAAGTAGTGTTTCGCAAAATTCTGTTTCATTTGATGTTGTTGATGAAAGCTATGGTCTGTCTGATACTGCTCTTATTGCTCTTACTGAAGAGATTGTTGCTTATATACATGAGAGTGATGTAACACAAAATGCTAAAAGTAAGTTTATTCTAATAAGCTATTTTTTCTTTGATACTTCATTAGTTAGTGTTAATAAGTTGTATTATTAGGCATTTTATGTTCTGAATAAGTTATTATTTAGCGTTTGATTGAATTACGTTGTTAATATAAGCTGAATTAAGCTGGTTCTTAACTTATTAGTTAGGAATAAGCAGTTTTAAGTTAATACGAAATATATCACATATGATTTTAGATTTGGTTAATGTGTTTCTAATTGAGTTTTTTTGTTAGATATATCACATGTGATATCACATATGATATTGCATTTTGTTAGCTATATCACATGTGATATCATTTTGTTTGGTTTGTTAGTTATACCATATGTGATATCACATGTTATATTTGCATTTTGTCATGAAACAGTTTTTTTTTCATTTTATATTTTCAGAGTTGTAGTTCAATAAGAAGTTGTTGTTTAAGAAAAAAAGATTTGGTTCAAGATGAATAAGACTTGGTTCAAGAAGAGAAGACTTGTTTCAAGAATAAGAAAACTTTCTTGATTCAATGATAAATCCATCAAACTATTTTATTTTTTCACATGTGATATGCTAGGAAATCATATATGATTTTACATTATTTTTCTTTTCATTACAATTATCACATGTGATAGTTGAAAGTACTCTTTCTAATGTTTGATTTTTATATGAACAAGAGTTAGCAATTCTCTTTTACATGATTTTGGTTTATTTTGATCTTATATGAATGTGAATCTATAATATATTAGATGTGATATTTGTATTTTACAAGTTAGTAGCAAACTATCATATGTGATTTCTTTTAGAAATCACATGTGATTTAACATGATCATCACTAATTTATCAACCTGATTTAATGCTTTTGTTTACAAGTGATTATGAATGTGCAATAAGACTTAAAAAATAGACATCGAAAATCACATCCGCAAATGTTCCACCATTTTCATTTCAGTATAAAACATGACGACATAGTACCAAGAAAGTTAAACCATTTTAGCAAGACATTGTATCAGTTTCCAAAGGTTTACAAAAATTGTTCGTGGACATCAAAACTCCATACGGAGATTACAAGAGAAAAATAGAGAATACATTTTGAACGTGAAAAGAAATTTCATGAGCTTCTTCATTGAGCTTCTTGGGCCTTTGGATGCTTGCTGTGTTCAAGATGTCTTGAAAACAACCTTCTCTACACAAATAAAAAGATTTGATTTAATTTTCTAGCACATTATCATATATGATATATTATAATGTTAAAGAAGTTAACTTTCAAGCCAATAATATCATATATGATATTATACACACAAGTAACTTTTCAAACCAATAATATCAACAAAATCTTCATAAACGCTTAAAACCTAACATATATCATATATGATATGGTATATAAGTTTTTGAAATTTTTTCAAGCAACTTATCATATGTGATTTTTCACTAACGCGTCATTTCGTCTCTAAAATCAAAATATCATCAACAAATCATTTCTAAATAGTGAAAACTTAACTTCTAATCACATAATTTCTTCATCAACATTAGCATACTCGATGTAAAACTTACTTGTCACTATACCATCATCAAATATCAAAATATCTTCATTATAAACTGTATAAACACAATAACTTGAGCAAAATCACAATATGTTCATCACAAACTTTTAAACGGTTCGGTTTCGGTTTTTGTCGGTTCAGGTAGGTAGGTTCCGAGCCGATGCTCACTCCTAGAAGCAATAACAACTTGACAAATAGACAAACAAATCTAAAAAACACTCTAAAACTATTTATAAGCCAAGTATCACTGGTGTATAATCATATATGTACAAAGTAATCACTGATATTTTTACATCGACCAATCAACCAGCATTATCATCATTTTTCTAAACAAATCACTCAGTCACACTATTTGTCATTTACATTGAAATCGAACAATTTAATCACAGTTATGTTCTCTATGATCATCAATAAACATTTCTAATGAGAATTTCACAATAATTGGCAACAAAAAACAACAAAATCAACATAAGTTACAGTAAATTAACAGATCTAATCACAAATATTTGACTTTCTACCGTACCTTTTTCAATCGGATGTAAAATCGGTTCATTTTGAACCGTAAATCTTGCGGGAATCAACTTCCTAACGATAGATGCTTCAATTTTTGTTGTGATCTAATGATTTTTTATGGTTAATTTTTTATTTAGGGTTATTTTTGATTTAGGGATAATTTTTGATGAGAGAGAGTGTGTGTTTTCGTGGTGTTTTGGATTTTTTTTTTACTAAATGAAGATCGACAGGTTGGTGGTGGGGAATTTTGATTAGGAAGCTTAAATGACAGTTATGCCCCTCCACCTTTAATGTCAACTTTAATCTGGATCGTTAGATCTAATAACCATCACAAAAAAATTCCCCTCTTCACACGTCCCGTCTCATTTTCTTCTCTCTTTCTTTCCCCAATGGCAGCCTCAAACACTCACCAATGATTCACACCAGTCACCCTCCGACCAACCCATCATCTTCTTAACAAAAAAACATAAAAGAAAACATGTTGGATCTCAACTTAACCTTTGCTGACCAAGATCATCATATGACAACCATCCCACATGAAGCAGAAGACTCCAACACAACAAACTCATCACTTGTCAATGCAGAAGAAGATGATGATTCACTTTCTGCTGCCGGTGATGGAGATGGAGATGGGATTCATTGCTTTAACTTTGATATATTGAAAGTGGGAGATAGTGGTGTACTTTTGGAGAAACCGAGTCAGACTCGAACTGAGTTGGTGACTCGGGCTCTTTTTCCGGTGAGTCAAGAGGTGCAGCATGTGAACTGTTGTTTCGAGGTAAAGGTGAAATGGTGGAGGTACAACAAATGAAGCCTATGGTACAAGCTGCGAAGAAGAGTAAGAGAGGACCTAGGTCTAGAAGCTCACAGTATAGAGGTGTTACTTTTATAGAAAAACTGGTAGATGGGAGTCTCATATTTGGTTAGTTTTATTAAAAATGTTTTTGATTCCTTACGGGTATCTAATAAACTATTTTTGTTAGAGGGTGTTTGGAATTGCATTTTCAAAACAGATTACTACTGTATATATTTGCTTCATCTCAAAATTATGTGTTAATATTAACGGTGGGACCCACAAAGGTGTCAGAAAAAAGAAAAAACCGGTTCAACTTGTATGGTGACTGCCACGGTGTCGGTCATAATTTATGATATGGGTGATATTAGAACAATATTAGAAAGTTCGTTGGTGTAGGTAGGACGAAATTTAGTTCGTTGGTGAAGTCGGGACAATTTTAAGACTTCGTTGGTATTTTATGACATTGACCCTAAATTAAATAAAAAAATAGAGTAACACAACTTCAATAATAAGATATACGTGGAATGATGTAAGTAGTGGAAAGCACCTCACACGGATCAGAATCCGCACAACTCCCCTTTTCCAAATCTGAACCACCCATTCCAATTCAATTCAATCCAACGGTCCAGATGACTCCAAAGAAACACAACCCACCCAAATATTTCACATCCTCCCGCCCAAACACCCTTTAAAAACAAACACCCCCATCATTCACCAATCTTCAATCCAATCCTATCAATCAATCAATTAATCAGCAATGGCTCGTACCAAGCAAACAGCCCGCAAATCCACCGGAGGCAAAGCCCCACGAAAGCAGCTTGCAACAAAAGCTGCTCGAAAGTCGGCACCAACAACAGGAGGAGTGAAGAAGCCCCACAGGTTCAGGCCAGGAACCGTCGCATTGCGTGAGATCAGGAAGTACCAAAAGAGCACTGAATTGCTCATCAGGAAGCTCCCATTCCAACGCCTAGTCAGGGAAATTGCTCAGGATTTCAAGACTGATTTGAGGTTTCAGAGTTCGGCTGTGGCCGCGTTGCAGGAGGCGAGTGAGGCGTATTTGGTGGGACTTTTTGAGGATACCAACTTGTGTGCCATTCATGCTAAGAGAGTTACCATTATGCCCAAGGACATGCAATTGGCTAGGAGGATTAGGGGAGAGAGGGCTTAGATATGTTGTTATT
>BQNB010126199.1:0-10109 GCA_026074375.1 Tanacetum coccineum
ACATGGGCTTAACTCCAAGACAAGATCATTGTGGGAGCTAAGTTGTCTTCTAGAGGCAGCACGTCAGTCGCTGACATGTATCAGACTTTGTCTTGTATGTCCAAGTTGTCTTCTAGAGGCAGCATGTAAGTCGCTAGCATGTATCAGACTTTGTCCTCAGGGTTAAAGTTGTCTTCATGCTCCAAGTACTGGTTATGGACCAAACATCGGTGACATTCGTACATCGTATATCAGTCATCAGTGTACTAGCTCCGATGGAGACAGTGCCGCTCCTTGCCTCCTGAGGGGACTAGCTACTCCTGACTGGCTGCTCCTTGCCTCCTGAGGGGACTAGCTACTCTTGACTGGCTGCTCATTGCCTCCTTAGGGGACTAGCTACTCCTGACTAGCTGCTCATTGCCTCCTGAGAGGACTAGCTATTCTTGACTGGCTGCTCCTTGCCTCTTGAGGGAACTAGCTACTCCTGACTGGCTGCTCCTTGCCTCCCGAAAGGACTAGCTACTCCTGACTGGTTGCTCCTTACCTTCTGAGGGGACTAGCTACTAACTTGCCTCCTGAGGAGACACTACTTCTTAGTTATTGCCTCTGGACATGAGGTGACCTTCGTCACCCCAGCTATTCCAGTGGACCGTTCTAACGTGGAGTAGTTTTGCCTTAAGATTATTAGGAGTTAATAGTGATTGCCTCCCCCAAAGCATCCAGAGGAGACCATACCTCATCAATAATCATTTGAAATGTTGCGTACTATTCATTTTGTCAACTGTAGATTCATTAGCCCATATGACTTAGTATAGCTCATACCTTGGTCTACCAAATTTATCCACCCATGATAAAATATATGTCTCTATTGTATTTCCATTCGTGCATAATTTTTTGTCGCTTCCTCTTCAGCTTCTAGAACGTCGTCACCAGGGACGAAACTTGAGCAGTATTATCAGGGGGGGCGAGACAAAAACTATAATGTATATGTACCAATTATTGACAAGAAATACACAATAACTCAAAAAATATTTTAGATCCAAAAAGCGATATATCAAAATATAGTTAAAAGAAGCAAAAAGATACATATGACACGGTAAATAAAGTTACAGCTCGGCTTGACAACCTTTAAGATTATAAATTCTTCAATTACGCATTCAGAGTCGATTTTTTTAAATTAAAATTGTTTTTCGAGGTACACCAGTTATGTGCTAGAGAAAGTCATGAGTTCATGACATATTATTTCGAAGTCTATTTTTTACGGGATCCAAAGAGCCGTTTTGTCTGGTTTATGTTTGGGTAAAGTAACAAAAATGACTTAATCAATCGTATGACGTTTTATGTGTTTTCATGAGGCATAATTTTAATTGTTAAATTTTTATATATTTAAATTGTAGAAAAAAGATTGGTGTAGTTACAAACAAAATTTTTGGGAGGCCATAGAACCCTCCGCTTTGCCCACAATATGGTTCGTCTTGTTGGTTGTCACAGTCCATCCTACTGTCATCGTCATCAAGAAGCTTCATCGATCAACAATATACCAGGTTAAGTGTTTCTAGCTTCGTTCATACTCTTCTTATTGACTGTTTATATATTATCTTTTGAGATCCGTTGACTTACTATTCATTTTAAGCACTGTAGCTACAGTGCTGGGCCAAAAAGAAGCCTAAAAAATTTGGGCCGGCACAATTAGTTTTTTTTTTAATTGTTGGCACAAATGGGCGGAAAAAAATGTTACAAAAGTACCGCACATTTCAGAGATAAAAAAAAAAAAAAAAAAACTTAAGACCGCGGTCAGACATTTCAGACATGACTTTAAACAGAATCATTTTTCACTCATGAGACAGAAAAAAAATAAAAATTCGCAAAAAAAATAAAAATAACCAAATACACCGCCAGACAACAACGCGTATGACCCTACAAAAACTCTAAACACGATATGAAAAAGGAAAACCGCACTATTAAATCTGAGATCGACATAATAAACTCGCGCACAAAATTAAAGGAAAAAAAAGAAGATTAGATGACACGCAACAACGCGGCCGAAATAATTAACGATCCGCAGTAACGCGCAGGAAAACTAATCTTACCTATTAAACATAAAAAAATAGGCGCAAAAAAAAATCAATGTAAAAAATAAAATAAATCAAATAAAAAAAATAACGCCGCAAAAAGCGCGAAAAATAAGACGCACGCTGCAACGCGGATATATCTTTGCTTGTTTACTTATCAAATATTGTTTATAAAAGGTAAATTACGTCGCTCGTCTTTGTGGTTTGTGTTAACCGCAACCTATCGTCCTTTGATCGTAAAAAAGCCACATTGTTTGTCTCTAACTGTCAAACGTATCTGTCGTTTGTTCCGTTGTTTTATTGTTATTAGACTCTATGGTGTAACCTTTGTATTATAAATATAAAGTCATAATTTTTTGTAATTTGAAGATTCTAAAGAGTGTTTTATTATTTTTTTGGCCCGGTACGTTATTAATGGATTTGTGGATATGTGTTTATGTTTGTTTAACCTTCTATATAGGATTGAGCTTGTGACGGCTTATGACTTATAAAAGGTTTCATAAACTTTTTGTGAAAAACGAGACTTATTTTAAAAGCTCGTAAGCCTGATTGCCAAACACAGCGTGTTAAAAAAGTATAAAAAAAAAACTGAAGGACAAAAACGGGTTAAAGTAAACGTGGAGGGGCTAAACTTGATAGCATATATACTTTAATGAAAAATGTGTAAAACACAAACACAAAGGCCGTCATTTTGAGTTGGAAGATGTAATCGTTGTTGTTATGGGTTTTATATTGGATGTAGATTCTCAGAAATAATAAGGAGGGTTTATTGAAATAAGAGGAAATCGGTGGTGGAGATGGTGGTATCAAACAAATGCTAGATAAACTCAGTGTAAGGTGGCAGTTGATAGGGCTTTATCTTTCATAACAAGAACTTTGTACAACCGTTTTGTTCAAAACGTCACTCCAAATTCATGGCTCATGATGAAACTAACCAATGCAATATCGGCGACCGGGTGCGTAACCTTCGACGCATTTCTTATTATTCATTGCAAAAGTTTTGTTATATATTACAGTAGAAAATTTTTTTATCATAGAAACAGGGGAGAAAGTTAATCTCCTTGCGACTCCGGGCTATTCAAAAGGGTAGTCGCCCTTAGATTAGTCGCCTCCCAATGTCGAGTAAGAATCGAAAAGTGAAAATAGTATAGGAGAAGACCTAGGAAATAATCTAAAAGCGGAAATAGTATAGTATTTGCATAGGAGAAGACCTAGGAAATAATCTAAAAAAACTCATAAGCCCACAAATATGCTTAAACAAACACCTACTTAGATTATATTGCATAGGAGAAGACCTAGGAAATAATCTAAAAGCGGAAATAGTATAGTATCCGTGGTTAATTATCGACTGTCTGTTAGTTACTTGTTACTGTATGAATATTTTTATTTTGCAATGTGTTGGTTTATCTTAGGGGGTGTTTCTTTAAGCTTATTTGTGGGCTTATGAGCTGATTCAGTTTCGGTTTATATTTCATAAGCTCAATTTTTCTGTTTATTTTGAGACTTTTGGGCTTATATAAATAACCTTATTATATGATATAATAAACTTTTATAAAGTCTCAAAATAAGCCGAAAAGTTGAAGCTTATGAAATATAAGCCGAAATGAATAAGATCATGAGCCTACAAATATGCTTAAACAAACACCCTCTAGATTATACTGCATAAGAGAAGACCATACCAAAAACAACAGTTGTGCAAATGGAAATCGTATTAGGATTGACCTGACTGACTTTTATTGCTAAAAATGCGAGGCTTGCTTACTTTATAAAGGAGAAAGAAACAATTTTTAGTCCAGGGTCATGAAAGTATGTATGTGTATCTTAGTTAAGAAATTCCCTGCAATATACACATTGTAACCTTTTGAGTCATGTGTATCAATTGGGTCCATCATTTATTTTGATCATCTTCATGAGAGCTGTGTTTATTCAGCAATGGTGACTATGGGTTATTTCAATTTTAATGGGTCTCGATCCCACAATGGGTATAAGTTAGGCATTTAACTTAAAAGTTTACTAACGGCTACAAGAAGGTAGCAACACCGCTGATGTTCTTTCAGAACTCTATGTCTCAAATATGACCAAGCTGGTCAGAGGATGAGCTCCTTGTGTATTAGTGCAGTAATCCTTTTGCCTAAGTGTTCCGAGCTCTCCATAGGCCAACGTCAATTGCCCTAGGGGAACCTTTGGTAAGGTGAAATAAAAGGACGGAATTGAAATTTGAGTATTTTCTCTTGTTTGATCTGATGGAGAAATAGAGAAATGTAGAATTTGGGTTTCTCCGAGAAATTCTTTTACATGTACATTGATTTCTCCAATTTCTCAACATTTGGTGATGATATCAATTTCTCTTAAGTCTTGACTTTAGTCCAAACAAAAAACAAGACTCCGCGAAATCTTTGTCTCTACCCGATCTCCAACTGTTCCTCACAGTCCATTAGCTTTTCAGATTTGAACTTATCGTTACTTTAAAGAAATAATTTATATACTAGTATTGAATAAGTTTATACTTCCAGATAAAATCAATTGCTTACCGACTATACTCGCTCTGTTTCTTATTCGTTCACACCTATCATTGGTATATATCTACTTTGCTCAGGGTTAAATACTTAGTTTGGTATCTTGTTTTCATTTACCGTTCGTATTCTCATATCGTGTAGCAGGGTTGAATAATCGAAAAGCAACAGAATAATTAATGGCTTTGTCACAAATTTAGTCAATTTCTTTTCTTTGATTTCTTTCTATCTAACTCAACATCTGAATTTTTGTTTTATCATCTCTGAGGTCAATTCTCTTTAGTTATCAACCAGTAGAATTCACTAAAGCTCCATTTCATTTCACTGAGTTTCTTCTACCAAATGTGCCCTAAAGAATGATGTTCTACAACCTTATATATGAGATTAAGATGTGCCTTCCTTGTTATCCAAAAGAAATGGCATCTAGTTTACTCAACACGTCAATCATCACTACCCACTAGAGAAGAAAATATGTGGGAAGGTTAGAACGTTTTTTAGGATTGGTTTTCCTTTTTTAGATATAAGACTCTTCTCAGATCTCAAGTCCAAGCCGAAAACATGTAGATTTGAGTTTTGCTCCCATGTGGAGGTTTAATAGCAATTTGAAAGTTTTCATTCACTGTAGCTAATTATAGGTGTTATGCTGTCTTAGACTCTGACAACATCTATCAGAAGCAGATGTTTCCCTTTCCACTTGATTAATACCTTAGCCTGGAACTGCTTCAAATTATAGAGGAACCTGTTTTATGTGTGATTTTAAGCCCCCTCGAGTAGTTAAAAGTGCTATTAGTTTGCCATTGATTATGAGGGAGAAAACAGGCCAAGATATGCAAAAGTTGCTCTGCCATTTCCATTTTCTTGAAATGAGATACTGAAATGGCACACGCATTTTCAAAGGGTGCTCTGGTAACTAGGAGTCTTTTTTCATTGCAAAGTTTAAAATCGTCATAGGGGAAGTTGTTTAGGGTTTTGGTAATGTTTGGTTGTTCGGTCACTAGAAAAAAAATCCTGAATAACATAAAAAGAAAGAAAAAAGAATTGTGCCAACTAGGTATGTGTGGTCACACATGGATTCATAAAAAATTGTGAATGTGGTGTTAGATTGCTCATTAGTGCCACAACATTTATGATTTGAGGTTTATTGAGTAACGAAGTTTCATTCTGTGTTCTTGTGAGTTCAATTTGACCTATGTAAACTTTTTGATTAGATAATTGATTCGATTTTTGCCCGGTATGAATTGAGTGACAATGGTAAACTAGACTTGAATTTGATTCAACCTATACAGTTTCCCACGTGTGTTAAGTTCGTATGAACTTGCTGTCCAAAGATGTACAAGGGGATAATGCTCTCATTTGTTTTGATGTTTGAAGCACTCTTATGTTCTAATTGCAAGGCAAGCTCTGACATGTTCATATGAATCTCTATTTTTAGGTTAAATTGGATCCTTCCAGGCCATTGAGCAAACGGAAGAACTGGGTTGTTGCGGAGATTCTGAAGAAAGCCAGAATATATGTGCCACCATCAGCTGCATCTCCTAGTGTAGCAGCCAGCAAGACCACAGCAAGTCCATCTTCATCTTAAGGTTTGAATAAGATAGTATGCTCATTATTGATAGAAGGCATGCTACAGTCAGTGTTAAGAGTAACTTACCATCTTATATTTCTCGGATATTGCATGTGAAGGTCTCTGCTTATGTACTAAAATGACTGAATTTTGAAACATATGTTGACTTATGAGTTGGTTGATTATAAACTACCTGCAAAGAAGTAAAGGCAAATAATTTAACCATGGGGTTGGTTGTTTAGAACTTCAGATGATAAAATTAGATAGATAATCAGTTCGATTAAAGCAATAAGTATACAGGTAGTTGTACATTTATCTTATCATCAGTTTTCCTACATTCACTTTTTGTCCATGTCTTCAGATATGATTATTTTGACCGAAACAGTCAGAAGATCATTGTCATCACCTTTGCCTAAACGCTCAGAACACTTACTAGTTTAATCGCTTATCCTAAAATCCCTAAGCCGCCATATCACTCTTTACTGTACTTGGTTTTAGCCAGCCTATTTATGTCCACATTCATGTAAAAAACTAACTTTTTGGGTATCATCACCATAGCGTATGAAGTTAAGATACAATTAGGATTAGACGTTTGGTTTTGTTGCATTACATATATGATAGGATTCTACAAAGAAGAGAGAGGGGGAAGGGGGATTATTTGTTTTTAGCTGCTAAATATTTTAATTAGCTGTAAAGGTGACGAATGCACCAAGGCTGTTGGATTGAGAACGGGGTTTTCTATTCTGTGTTTCAGTGAGTTAGAGGTAACATTTTCAGTTCATTTACCTAGAAATTGGTTGATTCGACTTAATATTAAACATCTAAGTATCTAACGGGTCAAAAGTACACAAAATGTATTTTAATGCTCGGTCTCTTAAATCGCTACCTTCCGAAAACTTCTGTTATTTCTTAATTATAATTAAAACATCTAATTATCTATAATAGATGTTGCAGGTCTACCCCAATTCGTTTCCACTTTGACCCATATAAAAAAAGTTCTAGTTTTTATCCAAACCCATTTCGATCTATTGCCCTCCTACCCATTTGCAATGTATCCCTTATATTTTTCACGAGGGCTGTGTGAACTATCTGTGTAACCTGTGAATTATAAACTGTGCTTCCTTAGGTTATCTACAAGTAATAATATGTTTTCTTTCAACATGTGAAGAGTAAACTTGATGAATTCTGTTTGACTTAATTTTCAGGTCAACCATGACGAGGAGCATAGATATTGTCTCATTTGTCTTGATTGTAGTTGTCAACAAAGGTTTTGTACTGCTTTCTTGTTCCTGGATCTCTTCCTAGAACGCTATTTTAATATAAGCTTGTCCTGTGCTAAGTTTTTGGTACTTATGACCTGTAAAATTAGATTAGTGCATTAAAAAAACCCATTGTTTCTTCCTTCATGTACGCGAGAAGGTGGTTGATGCATTCCTGATGAAGATATCAGTTAGGAATGCCTGATCACAGGTTGGCATTGTCTTTCTGTACATGGCATGATCAAATACGATCAATGAACTTTCGTGTTGAGAGGTGTTGATGTCGATTTCCCCCATTTTTAATGTGAAGCCGTTCTGGTAAATAAAAATTGGCTTAGGAGTTGGATTTATGCACCTTGTATGGATTTCTGGATTTCTGGAGTCAGAGATCCGGTTTGCTAGTGGTAATTGTAATTGATGTTTGAGTGTAATCTGACTATTTCTGAGAATTGTCTAATATAAGGTACACGGATGTGGTTTTCTAGGTTCTCCGGGGAGGGCGAGTCTTTGACTCAAATGTACGCAGACTAACATGGGAATCCCGTGGCTATTTCTGACCCTTCCCTGGCCATCCAACGATCGTGCACCTAGTGAGCTTTGAACCATCGACCTTTTGTGAGGAAGTCAAGTGTCGTCTAACATAAGTGATCCTGGTAAGTTACAGCATAGATCAATCACGGTGGTCCCCGAACATGTCCAAAATGGGTAATTCTATTACTTGAATCTGCTGAGGTGGGTTAATAATTAATGCTTTCGTACCGAACTTCTAAAATCTTATGCGTCAATAGTGTATAAACTAAAAATAGAAAATGTTGCTAAAACAGTAAAACAACGGCCTATTAACATAGTGTTTTGGCTGGTCAATTTGAATTATTGTTTTGACTTCCGGTTCATAGTTATTAATGATAAATCATGTCAATCTATTTTCATCAAAAATTCAAGATGCCTTTTCCCTACCCTAATGCCCTAATGTTAGGAATACTTGAGGGATGTTTTGTTTGTATTAGTGAATCACTATGGATATAGGTATGGGATTGAGTTTACAAATCCATCACTAACGGAAGGTTTAAAAAATGCCTACTTTTGTGGGTTTCATACCCGAAAACAAAACCCAAACACTGGGAATGAAATCGTTCCCTCATTCGCTTACCCTCAATCCAAACACATCCTTATTTATTCAGCATTGCACCACTTTACATAATCTTCTTAGTGATCTATTGCACCACCATATTATTGTATGGCAGATATTTAGTTCATGGTCATAAATAAGTCATAACCATCACATTAGTAAGTATACAAACTTGTTGGCAAGATGCGAACTCATATTGTTTCATCTTATTATACATGTATTGCACTTTATAGACTAACGGAGTTAGGCGTTTGTGAGCGTTCTTTAAAAGTTTAGGTATGTGGCTTTGCAATGTAATGGTACGCCGTTCAAAAAAAAAAATCTGTACAGATTGTCCACGGCGTCTGGGATGTTCTTAAGAGTAGTAAAATACAAGAGGGCACCATTGAGCTAGATTCATAATGAAACACAAGGTTCCCTTAGTTATTTTAAGCAATCTTTATTGTAGCTTCATATATTGCCGGGAAAATGATTTGCGTGACTAAAATCCATACCTAAAGATATGTCTAACTCTAGATCACGACACATGCCATGGTGAGGATTATAGTGCGCACTACCAGTGTTAATGTAATAGTTGTGGCACTTTCAATAATATATCCACGGCTTAGGTTATGGGGCAGTCTTGGTTTCAAGTGGTGTATCCAGTTATGGCAAGTCTAACTATCTTCTTTTTTGCAATCTTGAAACTTTAATATATATGGTACTAAAAATAACTAGACACGTGTCATTCTGGAAACAGAACTGTCTCCGGAACAGAACACTGCCTAGAACATTGTCGACTCGGCACATGAGATGTGATTTACCCACCGTTCACCACTTCTTGTCCCTTAAATATATTTGTGTCCTTGTCATGGTATGAATTGGTGGATCAAATAGCATTGTGTTTCAAGTTATGAAACTACATTTAAGCCATAAAAGCTGCTGTTATAGGCACAGAGATCCCACGAAATACAAATGTCATGTAGCAGAAAGAAGCGCTAAAATGAGTAAACCTTTAATATGTTTACCACGGAGGGGCAGCAACCGAAATGCCATTCATGCTAAGAACTCATTGAAGATCCTAAAATCACAATTCCTCGCCAAGGCACAATTTGCAGTATTTTCTAAAATGCTGAAATCGGGATTGAGAAAATTTTCTGGTGGAATAAAGATGAGTATGGAGTTGTGGTTGTTATTGATATGGTTGATGTACGTGTTGTTTAGATGTTTTCAGCTGGAGGCAGCTCTTGTCGCTTTGGTGGACTGCCTAGAACGCGTTCCATATCAAAACGGACCTCAATGTTACGTATACTGTATCCTACCACCATCAGCCAATACAGCAGCTTCGCTAGTTCTGGGGCACTTGTCTCTGTCACACTGGTCTGCAAAATCACAGGAAAATAATATAAAAGCATGTCAAAAACATACAACGTTCTAATCTCCTAACGAAAGCAAACATTTTCTTTTATCGGAAAAACTTGAAAATAGATTAGGCTTGGAATATTTCAGGACACAGATGTTTATAAACAATGATTAGAAACCAAAAGAAATCCGTGAGATGGTACATATTCTGTTTGAAGTGTAGATAAGACTTGATATTTTTAAATCACGAGC
>BQNB010126200.1:0-19639 GCA_026074375.1 Tanacetum coccineum
GGTTTTGCAATCTTCGAGAAATTTGCGATAAATCGCCTATAATATCATGTCAATCCTAAGAACGAATGGATCTCTGTTGGGGTTTCAGGGGTTTCCAATTTTTCACTGCTTCAATTTTGCTCGGATCCACATGTATACCTTCACTGTTCACTCCATGTCCGAGAAAATGAACCTCTTGTAGCCAGAATTTGCATTTTAAAAATCTCCCAAACAACTTCTCTTTTTCAAGCAACTCCAATATCAACCTTAGGTAAACTTCATGCTCCCCTTTAGACTTCGAATAAATCAAGATGTTGTCAATGAAGACGATGACAAACTTGTCAAGATACGGCTTACATACGCGGTTCATAAAGTCCATGAATACCACATGAGCGTTAGTCAAACCGAAAGGCATGACCGTGAACTCAAAATGTCCGCACCTCGTCCTAAATGCAATTTTGGGAATATCTTCTTCGCGTACTCTCAACTGATGATAGCCAGATCGAAGGTCTATTTTCAAAAAATACCGTGACCCTTGTAGTTGATCAAACAGGTCATCGATCCTAGGAAGAGGGTGGTGGTTCTTGATAGTTAGCTTGTTCAGCTCTCGATAGTCTATACACATACAGAACGAACCATCCTTCTTTTTAACAAATAAGACTGGGCTCCCCAAGGTGAAGAGCTAGGTCATATAAAACCCTTGTCTTAGAGCTCTTTGAGTTGGTTTGACAGTTTTTGCATTTCCGTAGGTGCCAAACGGTAAGGTGATTTTGCAACATGCATAGCTCCAGGAATAAAATCTATGCGAAACTCAACTTTGCGAGATGGGGGTAGACCTGATAGGTCTTCTGGAAATACACTGGGGAAGTTACGTATATTAAGGATGTATTCGAGTTTCGGCTCGTTCACTTTCATGGTCTTTAACTGTTTCAGGTTCCCTTTGGGACATTCTCTATGAACTTCCAAAATATCCTCGTTCGATAACGGAATTTGGACAATTTTCTCAAAGCAAACTATCTTAGCTCCCAGCCTTGACAACCAATACATTCCTACGATCACGTCGAAACTACCATGACCAAAAGGAATCAAATCGATGATAAATGCATGACCTTCTAGTTCAAATCTACTACCTCGAACAATCATATTGGTTACTACTTTAAGGTCGCTAGCTATTTCGATCTCATAACCGGGGTTTACGGCACTAGGTTTCGAGTTAATCAAGGGAAAGAAGTCGGTAGAAATAAAACTAAAATAGGCATCGGAATCGAATATTATGGTAGAAAATGATCGATGAAAGAAAAAGTACTCGTCATGACGTTTAGATCTTGTTGGGCTTCCTTAGCAGCAATGGAAAAACTTCTAACACGGGATGGTTTCCATTGTTCTTATAATTGCAGGAGCTAGGCCCCGAATGTAGCGATAAATATGCTTGCTTTCTGGAGTTACCGTGTGCGGTACTAGTCTAGCCAACTCATGAAATCAGGTTATGTACTTATCAACATCAGCTCCAATCATAACATGATTCTAGAACTATTCCTTAATTTCTTGATTGCATTATCCGGACAGTATTCCTCCCTTAACAACATTTTTAAGTCCTCCCAATGTTGGGCTATAGCAATTGCCCGACCTCTTGGCTAAACTAGTGTGTTCCACCAAGTTAAGGCACGACTTTGCAGCATACAAGTCGCGAATTCGACTTGGCTTTCTGCGGGACACTTACTAATGTAGAGCACACACTCCATTTCTTCCAACTATGATAGCAGGTCAACTGCTCTTTCAGTTTCAAAGAATTCCTTAGCACCACAAGACTTGAATGTCTTGTAACTGCAACCTTGCGTGTTGCATACTTAGTCGTCCTTAGAGCATACCTCTTTTAACTTCTCATGAGTCAAATCGATTAACGGCTCAAATTTCTAGTGAACAAAGCTCGTATCTGCTCTAGGTTCGTTTGGTACGGGTGTACCTTGATTGGTTTCCATGATTCGTTCCTGAGTTGCACGTGTTTCTTTTCGGAGGTATGGTTTTAAACAAATTGTCCACACATTTATTTGAGTAATTATTTTGACCAAAGAATAATTCGAGTATCGTACATATATATATGATGCATATAACACCCCGTGTTTTAGGGTCATTGATGTCGTTAATAAATCCGCTATGTACCTTTTGTATTGTGCGCGTTTGTTTTTAATTGTAAACGTTAAGTTAAATCGCGTACGTTAAAAATTAGCGTTCAATGTAAACGGGCGTCAAACAATTAAACGTTTGCATCAATCAAGTATTAAATAATTATTTTGAGAATAATTATGGTCGTTGTTTATTTTATTTTTATCGGCTACGTAAATTATATACGTTTCGCGATAAAGTACGTTTAAGCATACCCGGAACCACAAAAATATTTCTACGCTTCAACAAATGCCCACGATTGTACCCAACACTCAAAGTTTTATTAAATGTTACCCAAGTTAATATTACCTTCACTTTGTTCATAAGAAAATAAAACATTTCATGTATACCTTCAAGTAAACACTTTTTATTTTCAAACTACAACTTGTAACTAGTAAAGTTTTTACTAGATATTGTTGCTAACTATCAAAAAGTTTCTAGAAACCTCCCCCCCTCCTAACCCACGGCATACAACACCATTTAGAGACCAAGAGCACACAATTTGCTTACCACTTGGTCTTTGTACCTCACTTGCATTAAACATAAGCTTACCATGTTCCTTTGACTAGAAACCAAGATCCCTAAAACCCTCACCATGTTTTTGACTAACTATTACATACTTTTTGACCACTAGGACTCATATAAGGCAAGCAACTTATGAGAGATAACTCATACATGCATAACACTTACATACACAAAAACACTTGGTAAAAATCAAAAGAATCCTCTCTTTCTCTCCTTATGTAGCCACGGCTACAAACACCCCTTCTAAACAATTCATACAAATTTTTCTTCAACACATACAAGTAATCTCACATCATATCTAAGATACCTCAAGATGATTTGAAGCATTGGTTAACCATTTGCAAGTGTGGAAACAAGAAAAGGAATCTAGGGTTTTTATAGGAAATCTAGGGTTTTAAAGGGTGCAAGTTTGGTTTTAAGGTCTAAACAAGGATTTAGGACAAATTTCTCATCATCATACATCAATACAAGGTTATTTAAAAATCTTTATGTCTTTACTTTTATCATTTTTAGGAGTATATATGTTCTATATAGCTAAATCACCATTTAGGACTTTTGAACATGTAAAAGGGATTTCTACTTGTGATCATGCTTTTGTACACTTTTTCATATGATATTAGGTTGGTAATATCATGATATAATAGGATAATAAGTGTTGTAACATGTTGGTTAAGTGTAAACATGTATATGTAAAAATTAGGTTTTAAGGGTTACTTAAGAAAGTTGTGATTAAAAGTATCATTATGGACTTGTTAACTTGAATATTTGGACAAGATATGAACTTATAGACTTTATTATATATATGACATATGGTATAAAGTGAGGTGGAAGACTTGTGGTAATTTTACAAAGGTAAAAAGTGCATAAAACAAGTTTATATAAAAGTATACTTATTGATCATCAAGGGGTTGTTGGATTTCGAATTTCATATAGTGGGTTTGACATTTTATAAAGATAATACGTCTCATGACGATTCCAAAAGGGTAAGAAACTCGAAAAACGGATTAATAAAGAAAAAGATACGCTAATTACGAGTTATACGTTAATTAAACGGATTTATAAAATAACTTTTATAAATATTATACAAAACAGAAAGTTTGGTAGTTTTAAAAGATTATACATATTTTTAGGATTCCAAAACAATAAGAAACGTAATTTTTCGATTAAAAACGAAGAAGTTATGAATTACGCAAGTTTATATACTTAAAATGTATAAAAATATTTTTATAAAAACTATTTTTATAAAAAGCTATTGTTCATGACAGAAACAGTAATTTTTGTAAACTTCATAAATAAATAGAACTTTCAATTACGAGAACGTGCTCGAAAGAATTACTAAAAACAGAGCTAAAACGAATAAAATACGACGTTTTACAAATAAATTCTAGTTTAAAAACGTAATTTTAATAAACCTGAACAGTAAAAATTACTGTTCATCAGCAGACCCCACTTATTGAAAATTTGATAATTTTGATAACAAAGACGTGGTCAAAGGAATCGCTAAAATCGGGATTAAAACGAACAAGTTATTGCATTTACGGGTATTACGACAATTAAATTTATAAAACGTCATGAACACATAAAAGTAAATTTGTAGTACCTTGTAGGAGAAATATTGTAATAGGCACGAACTAAGTAACCCATACACTTCTGGTTAAGGAGAAGCTTCTGAATTAGCTTCCCCCTAATTCATGCCGCATATTATTGATTTAGAAGCTTTCAAAGCTTCCCCCAAACTAGCAATCCTCTCTTGAGCAGTTTCAAAGCTTTCTTACAAGCTTAGAATAATTAAGTGCACAACGGAATTAGTAGGATACCACATCAAATATTACTGCTTCTTTAAGAATAAGCTTAGTGATTGATCGTTCGGGAAAAAACATTAACTGGATCAACAACGTATCTTCTCACGCTTGAATAATTCTTCTCACAACTCTTCCCCCTGGAAATTCAAATAATGCATACTACCTTTCACAAGATATCACTTCCCCCATGTGGTTGAAGAAATGCACCCAAAAGCCATAAGTTAAAGCTCTGATTATCTCTGCGGTTATGACATTAGTCTTCCCGGCATTGCCTAACCAAAAGATTTTCAAGAAAGATGACTTACACAAGCTTTCAAGAAGAAGAAAGGCAAAGGCTCAAGGGTATGTCTTCCTTCCCCCTTGCTGGTTTCGATACCTCGGAATCAGCAAAACCTTGTACGCATATATACTTGAATACATGTGTGAGGAATAAATTAGCTCAAATCTATCCCGTGAGAATCAACTGCTGATCAGATCTCTACTCATAAACTCTCTCTGACTATCTTTTTACCAACCGTTTTGTAGGCTATTTGAAGTGACCACTGATGGAGTAAACCCGATATACCAAACTTGAAACTGAAGTAGAATACCATGTTCTTGTGACTTAAGCTTGCACTAATGTTGGAAGAACGATGTCGAGAATTTGTGCACCATGCAAATCTCTAAGTACTCAATACCCTTCCCAAAGTATGATACTTTCATCACCTCTTGTGATTATCCACAATGTCTTCAACGTGTGACACTGAGTACTACAACGTAACTCCTTTAAGTGATAGTTATCCAGGTCTTCAACCATCCACCCCGACTTCTAGAAACTATATAAACCAAGTCTTCAACTTAAATCTTAAGCACGAGCAAGTTATCATTGAAATTCATGCATCCAACCAACCATGAATGACTAAATACCGACTTCAAGATAAAATAAGAACACGTCTTCGTGAAATACCACTTCAATCTCAAATACGTGATACCCGATACTCCGTAGTCACTTATAAAAAGCCATTAAATTTTAAGTTTCATGATTCTTTATAACGATCAATCCCGGTCTCGTAAAATAATCTTGTCACTTTATCATTTATAAACCCCGATTGTAACCATTAACCAACTAATAACAATATTTGAACTCATTATTAATATTAGTGGTAGCTTAGCCCAAATTTTCGTTTCAATTAGTAGCCAACTAATAACGAATTTGAATCAGAAATAGTATTCGGCCTTAATCAAATTTAAGCACAAAAATCCTAACACCAACAAGTATTTGGTCCACATATTAACATCACAGCCCAATAGCATATTTTATACCAGTCTGAGGATAAGAGGCCCAAATCCAACTCTACAACACCCTAAGTTTTCGGTATAAAAATGTTTATAAATCTCAATCCCCACTTTTACTCATTTCTTAACCCTAACCCTAACACATATCATAAACTCATCCGCCACATCAATTGCACCCGATCCAAACTCATCCAATCCAAAGAAAAATATCCTATCATCTCCTCAAATCTACACGACATAAATCTTGTACCAATCAACACAAGAATTCGTCTCTTGTAACAATACATAACTCATATCGATTACCAATCGAAGCACCAAACAAATGAACACCAAATCACCAACGAAGACACCTAACTATTCTTTCAGTTGCATAATCGAATAGCAAGCCCAAACCTTTTTATTCTCATTTCAATCTCAATCGAGACCCTATGTTTATTTTTCTCAGAAAAATCATTCGAGTCACACGAGACTACAAACGGGAGTTAAGTATTCATGGCTTCAAGATCCTATTAAAAGGGTCTCGGGTAGGTGTGTTGATTTTTGTTTTTGAGTTTTCATGTTTTCCAAATCGAAACAAAGAAGGATGATAACATAATTGTTATTATTCTTACTTTAATTTCGTATATCAAAGGAGTTGAATAACCCACACAGATCTGTGATGAGATTTATTTGTGTGTTTGGATCTTTTAAAGGTCTGAATTAAACTTGTTATATACACAACATAAAATCTAAGATCATGCGATATGCTTATTTGTGTTCGAATCTTGTGATGTTGGAGGAGATGATGAGATATTAAGTGAGGATGGGATAGGTTTAGACAATGGATTTGTTGGATTTGTTGTATGTGACGATGTATTTGGTTTGTGTGTTGTGGTTCGAGGCTGTTGTTGATGTTGTTATTTTAATTTGGTTATAGTGGTTAAACAGAGTCTGTCTCTCATTCATCATTTTTGTTTAGACCTTGGACTCGGTTACACAGTCAACTCGGTTTGACTCACTGGGTTGACCCGGGTCAATTCGGTAAATACCGAGTTGACTCGGTTTGGGTTAGGTTGGTTGTATACTTCGCCTAGGCTGTGGTATACTTCGCCCGATGCTACTTGTGGTATAAATCGCCCAAGCTTGGCGGTATAATTCGCCCACATGTTTGGTATACTTCGCCAAAGGTTGATGGTATACTTCGCCCAAGGAGAAAGGTATAATTCGCCCAGTTATCACGTATAAATCGCCCACCTTATGCTTGGTATAATTCGCCTACTAAAAAACAAGTTGTACTTTTCTGAAAATTTTGGATCTGTGTTTTTCTTGTTTTCTTTCTTCCTTATTCAAACCAGAACCAATTTAAGCAGATTATCATGAAAATAAGCAGATTTAAACGACCAAATAAGCCAAAACATCAAGCTTATTAATAAGCTTAAAAAGGACGCAATAAGCCATTTCGGACATGCCCAACCAGTATGAAACAAGCTCGAAAATAAACAAGAAATAAGGACTAAATAGGCTTATGAATAACCAATGAACAACAATAGATCGAGGCTTTTTTTACCAAATAAGCTGTAAAAGCTATAAATACAAAACCAACACTAGTGACAAAAGAGACAGATTTCAAAACACAGAAAGAACATAGAATGACTAAAACGAGACCACACGGACCACAAAGATAGACCCGACCCAAAAGTATGTAGCCATGGCTCTTGATACCAATTGTAGAATATCTTAACACAAGTATGGATTGATTCACGAGTTTTAGAGAGAGAAAGATGGTTGGATGAACACTTAGAGAGAGAAAGAAAGATGATAATATTAGCTTAGTGAAAATGTGATAAATGAACAACCAACACCCTCTCCATGTGTGGAGAGGGTTTATATATGCCTAGCATAACCTGCCATGGGCTTGTGTTATGGGCTTACTATGTATCTTTAGCCCGGTTAGCTTCCTAACTATTACATAAAATTGTCTAACTATTACAAAGGCTCGTGAGATTGATAATGATCGTCACTTCACTAAAAACTGAATTCCTAACAAGAGTGTTTTAGATCTCCAAAGATCTTTAACCTTGATACAAGAAAGAGACAATCTGAGATCTTTGTTTCTAGCTTAGATCTGTGTTAAATGAACTATAGTTCTGTTTTGTATTTGTGTTAATTCGGTTCTCAAAGATGTTGTTAATTCGGTTCTCAATGAGTGTTGTTAGATTGGTTCCTTCTGAATTGCTAAATCGGTTCCTGCTGATGTTGCAAATTCGGTTTCAAAGAAAACGCGTATATCTAAAGAAACGTGTGAATTACACACGTAAAACCGTGTTGACTAGATTTGATCAGATCTAAAAACGCGTGAACAGTAAAAACGCGTCTTTGACCGAAAAGTCAAACCGGTCAAAATTCGTTACAAAGTTTGTTACAAATCAGTTACAAAAACCGTTTTCAGATCTGAAAAAATAAGCTATTCTTCTTAAGCAAAATAAGCTTTGAAATAAGCAGATATGAAATTGAGTTTTTACACAGAATAAGCAGATTTCTTTTTAGCACCAAAACTAGATCTGATTTTATAAGTCTTGAATTACCAGAATAAGCACATGAAGTAAGCTGATAAAACCGAAAATCTGACTGAATTAGCTAAAACTAAACAGATAAACACTGATTAAGCCACATAGTCGACTGAATAAGCAATAAGCTCTCGGATTAAGCAATTAACAAATCTGGACGGAAAAAGCTGAATAATACTGAATAAGCACTCGAATAAGCTGATTGATAAGCTAATAAGAACGAATAAGCACAAATAAGCACGAAAATAAGCTCGAAATAATCAATAAGCACACGAATTAAGCACAAATTTACAATAAGCATGAATATAAGCTAATAGGCACAAAATAAGCACAATAAGCAATTGGAATAAGCAATAAGCAGTCAGAATAAGCAAAAATAAGGACTTATAAGAAAATTCTTATAAAAAAAAATCTGTTGCTAGTTGTAGCATTTGGCGCTAGAGCTCTTTATATTAGCTATTTATCGTCGTAATATAAGCTCGTATCCGCAATTACAAGTGGCTCTATAGTACTCAGATGATTTTTATTATGAGTGTGTATTTTGTTCTCTTGTCTTTGTTGTCCATTGCTGTTCTTTTTCTATGTTACGATTCACTGATGGGTATAAGGGGGGGAGGGTTTGCTAGGCGGGTGGTTAGGGGGGGTGTCGGAGGCAGGGGGGGGTAGGTATGGGTATATTGTATGGTTTGGTTGTGAGGAGGGGAGGTGGGTTTTTGGTGTAGTTTGAATGTGATGGGGTGGGCTGGGTGAGGGAGGTGGGGTGTAGTTTAGGGTTGTTTTTTTTGGGGTTTGTGAATGGTGTTTTTTTTTTGAGGGGGGGGGGGGGGGAAGGGGGGGGGGGGGAAGGGGAGTTGTGTTTTTGGGGGGGGTGGGTGAGTTGGGTGTGGTGAGGTGGGTGGGGCGGGTTGTTTTTGGTTTGAAGGGGGGGGGAGGGGGGGGATGTGGTTTGGGCGTGTTGTTTTGTTTTGAGGGGGGGAGGAGTGGAGGTGGTTGGTGGGGGGTCGGTGTGGGTTTGGGGGGGGGGGGGGGGGGTGGGGAGTTTTGTTGGTGTTGTTTTTGTTTTAGGGGGGGGGTGGGGGGGGGGTTTTGGGGTGGTGTTTTTTTTTAGCGGGGGGGGGTGTGGAGTTGTGGGGTGGTTTTATTGTGTGGGGAGGGGGTAGGGTGGGGAGGGGTTGTGTGTTTGTTGGGTGGGGCGAATGTAGGTGATGTGACTTTAACAAACACAGGAGCGTGAGTTTATACTCTTTTTCGCGGGGCGGTTTGCTGTACGTAGGGCATGGGTGTAGTGTGAGGGAAGGATTTTGTTTGGAAGATTGGGGTTTGGAGTGCTTGGTATTAGGTGTGTTTAGAGCTGGGGGAGAGGGGGGATTAATTGGTGAAAGGGTGTTTTTAGGTGGGTCCAAAACACCAACAAACAAACCAACAACCCAACCATGATTCTGCTTGGTGTTGTGGCCTCGAGTGGGTGCCTGTACCGGGTTTCTTGTGTTTGCAATATGCACGCTTTGAATCACAGTAGTAAAGTAAATTGGTTACTTTGTTTTTTTTTATCGTTAGAAGAAGCCATAGGTCAGTAAATTGAGTACGCATCCACAATACTTGAGCTCATGACAGCCAATTAAAACCGATCATAATATTCAGATTCGGGCTGTAGAAATAGACACGACTATTATGCTTATTGGACGATCTACACACTTATTGTTCATACATTATAAATGACGCGACTGATGTACTTTTTCGTTCCTTAAGTGGCATTCCGGCATGGTAGACTAGGGGCGTCTGTCTTGAATGAGGCAAGGTGAGTGGTTGAGAGGGTGTGTTAGTTGTTTAGATCAAAGCCAAATAAGGCCAAAATCTTCTCTGGATACCAATGGCCCCTAATCTTTTTTTAGTCCCTATTTTGTGAGTTATCGTTTATATAGATCTTTTTTAAGGCGGACACAGGATGTTCTTTTGGGTTGGCAGGATGTTCTTGTTTACGTTCTTGGTGCAAATACATTATAGATGGCTCTACTCGAAGTAAGGTCTTCATACGATCATATATTTAATTCGATTATCAGTATGAAGCTTATGGGGTTCCTTACTATTTAGATGTAGTGGGGAGTTTAGCTTAGTCTAAACCTGGGTTGTTGGTTCCGGATCTACAATTGGGGCTGTTCACTATTCGTTTCAAAATAGCTTGGGAATGGACCTTGGATTGAGTTGTGGTTATTGAACCCAACGGGGGGAATTAGGGTGGTTCGGGTAGCTCACTAGTGCGTTGAGTGTTTTGCAGTGTTTGTGGTTTGTTGGGGTGGGAGAAATGATGTCGATGCGGGAATTTTCGGGACGGGTAAATGGTTGGACGTTTTGGGGATGGATTGTGGGGGGGTGGTGAAGTGTTGACATTTGTGTTGGGAGTGATTAGGTGTGATAGGTTGGTGCTTGAGTGGGGGTCACGGATGGGCGTTTGGTTTTTTTGTGGGTGGTGACGTGGGAGGTTTAGGTGGGGTTTACGCGTGATTGAATTCGTAGGGGGTTCCTTTCACATTTGTAAGGATGTACTGGCCAAGTGGGGACGGAACCGGGGGGGCATTATATGACTAGAGCTGTGTCGTGTGCGTTATCTGGAGGTGCGGTGTCGTGAGGGGGGCGGTCACACATGGTATTTTAGGTGTGGGTTGTGAGGTACACTTAATGTATCGTACGCGGGTTGTTGGAAAGGGTGGTCGTGTTGTTTTCGAACCATAACTAGGTGGGTATGAATGGGGGGGCGTTTACTGTACATGGTTTGAACGGGCTCGAGTGCTGTGTGGCTTGTTTGTTGACGGTGTGAAGATTGGGAGTGTGCTATGGTTGGATTGAAGGGAGATGCACTGTTGGCTTGGATGTCTGTAGGGGTCAGCGTTACCGTATCACGTTTTTGACGGAGGGGGGGTGTTGTTCTTATTAGGCAGGGATGATGGCAGGTGGAGGGTTTGTGCATGGGTGGGGGGTGGACCGATGGAGGGAGGGCGGAGGAATAGTGTAGGTTTCTTTGCACGACACTTAGTTATTTATGTGCTTAGGGTAGTAGTCCTTGCGCTTCTGGGCTGGGCTTAGGTAAATCATAGCTGTGAGGGATATCTGCTGTGACACTAAGGTCACATAAGCCATTTCTTACTCTTGGAATATTACATGACAATATTATACTGGTTGGTTGGGGAAGAGTGGGGGGAAGAGGGGCTCTAGTTAATCAGATTAGGGTGCGTTTGATAAATTGGTGGGGTGGTTGGGGCGGTGCAGGTGATATTGAATTTCTTGCAGAAATACAAGGTGACAAGTGGGTTCCTACAACTGTTGATTTGCACAAAATGACGTTTGCACATAATAATATTTTGAAGAGTCAGCGCAAGAATGGAGCAGAATATGAGTATCATCTTCAACAAATAGAAAGTTTTATGAATAATTAGATAGTATGGGAAAGCAGATAAGAATATTTAACTCGTCAGTTTCCAGAGAAACCAGCTCAAGTGTAACATGGTTGTGAAAGAGATCCAAATGCTCCAACAAGGTATTTGTATAACAAAGATCTCTTCTTCCTTAGGAATGGAAATACTGAGGCTAGGAAGTATGTGTTATCATTGCATAAGATTCATGCAACTTCTTTCTTGGAAGATGATCTTGAAGAATTGCTAAAAAGATAGGTAGGTAAAGTGTTCACAAAGTTCAATGTTATATCACGGTTATCTGTTCATCATTGGAAGAGCACTCGAGCAAGAACGTATTATTGGCAATGTCACAGAAAAATAAGATCAGATCCATATGAAGTCTTCTCAAATAGAAAGATTATTGATATTGTTAGAGTACTACATCATGAAGTATATAGGCATGAAAAGATTGATGAATGCAAAAACGATTAAAGAAAACCTAAAAACGAAAGCTAGAATGATTTAAAACTAAAACGGGTACGAAAAACGAGGGTCAAAAACCTAAATTACACAATTTAAACCCTAGAATAAATTTTTCACTTAAAATGGGTTCTAAGTGACTAAAAACGAAGTTTAAAAAAAACTAGATCGAAAACGGAGTTAGTTAAGACCAAAAACGAGTCAAAATAAAAACAGGAACGAATCCCGTTCTTTAAAAAGTGAAACTTTGCAAAAATGACCCTACAAGAAAACAAATATTTTTCCTAGAAACTATATGACAAAAGAAAATTTTTAAAAAAAAGTTTATATTTTTCTGACTTTTATTTTATTTTTTATGATTTTTTAAAGTTTTTAAACAAAATAAATTATAAAAAATACTAACTGATTATAAAAAATTCTGAAAAATTCACACAAAATAGCTTAAAGGATAAAGGTCCTATGAAAAATAAGAAAAGTCGCACAGCTTATTGAATAAGCTGCGAAATAAGCTAAAACAGGTTAATAAGCAAACGGGCTAAAAAGCCCTTAAATAATAAACCAAACCAACCTCTACCGGATGAGCTATTGTAGCACAGCGGTAGAGGTGTTGGTTTATAAAGGGTTGAGGCTTGTTGAGGTCGGGGGTTCGAGCCCCAGCTCACCCTTGACTTCCAAGCTTCCCCTTTTATTTATTTATTTTTTTTTTGAAAATTTTTCTTAACAAAATTATTAAGCACAAGAAATTAAGCACTTTTAATAACTATGACTTTTTACACAATTCACTAATAAGCACGTAATAAGCACAAACAAACAGGCAGGTTAACTTTTGAAGCTAAAAGGCTTTTTACAACTAATAAGCAGTTTAAATTGAAAAGTAAGCACAAACAGGACCTAAAACATTCACAGCAAGCACAATGCAATCAAAAATAAGGAAATAAGGGCACCTAATAAGCCAGAATAAGCTATAAGCTGTGTGGCTAGTCCTGCAGGCCAAACAGTCCAAGGGGGCCTTATTGGGCTTAAAAATAAGCACTCAAAGGCATCCTTGTGGGAAATAAGCTACAAACATGTAAAAAGGACACAACAGGCTACAAGAAAAAGCAAATTCTAATGAGTTTGAAACAAAAATAAGCCCTGAAAATCTACCTTGAAATAAGCAGTGTTAACTTGTAAGTTAACACTGTTAGTTAAAGAGTTGGTACTGTTTGCTTTTTAAGGGGCAAATAAGCACAAGAAAACCACAAATAAGCATACAATGAGACTTGATAACACCTTATAAGCACTGATACCTGAATTAAGCTAAAAAGAAAAGACAGAAATGCAAAAATAAGCAATAAGCAAATCCTGTATACAAAACAGCCAAAAGGGCTTCTTTTGGCTCAAAACTAAGCTACCTAGAGAGTTCCTTAAGTCATGGGCTTATAGGAGCTTATACAGCAGCTTATGAGCTTCAAAGGAAAACCAATGGATTGAGTCTTGGAGCAAAAACAAGCACAAAAAGGAAGCTGATAAATCAGCTTTTTGCACCAGGGTAAATTAAAGAGCAAAACAGCCTATGGGGGCTTTTCAAGCTTAATTTTAAGCAGACAAATTGAATCTAAAGGCTAAGTGGCTTATATGCCCTTAAAGCTTGACCTATAAGCTTCTTAAATCAGCAAAAGAAAATGATTTTGAAATACATTTAAGCCCTGAAAAAACCACATGAAAGGGGCTGTTTGCATAGGTTTCTACTTTCTTTGGTTTTCAACTTTTAAGGGACTAAAGTGCAGGCCAAAATTTACCTTATCTAATAAGCTAAATTTTTAAAAATAAGCTAAAACAGATTCAAACTTCTTTCTAAACTACCCATGCAAGAGAAATCAGACCCTAAATCACAATCTAGCTTATCTTAATTAGTAATTGAAAAACTAACTTATAAGGATATGAAACTAGACTTGACAGGTTTTACTCAAAACTCAAATGAAAATGCACACTACTTGACTCACATACTACTGCATTTTGACATGATTTTAACAAGCAAAAGATACAAACAAGCACTTGATGACAATCAATCTAAATAAGCTGATAAACACACTAAAAAAAACTCACAGATTCAAACAATGGACATAAAAGTCCTTACAAATGGATTTTAAACTTTAACACCTTTTAAAAACAGATTAGTATTTCTTAAAATGGCTAGTTAAAAATGAGTTAAAGACCTTGACCCATTAAAATCACCAATTTGACCCATTTGGGCACTGTCCCAAACACCCCTTTAAGACTGGATTTAGCAATTTTAAAGACTTGAAATGATGATTCAAAGCAACTAATGAGAAATCAGAGATGAAAAGAGATAACTTAGGAACAATTAAGCTAAAATGGTCAGGAAATAAGCACTTTTAAGCTAGATTGAATAACCAACAGTAACAAGCTATGTAGAAGACATTTTGAAACAGAACAATGAAATAAAATGTTGAACAATGCAGGAAGCTTTAATTAACAAGAAACAATAAAAAAAATATTAAGAAGAAAATAACAACAACAAGGAATAATAAGCAAATATTAAGCAGTGCTACAGTAGATTTTAAGAAAAATGAAAATAAGGAACTTACAAGTTCCTTATGCTTTTCTGGCTTAATTCAAGTACCAATGGCAATCCTATTGCTCCCAATGGAGCTCTAAAACCATAGGCATCCACAATATGCTATGCTCCTTGCTTTGACAGACTTATATTTTTTATTTTTATGATTTATATAATTAGTAAATGGAAAATATAACTCAAAAACTTAAAACTTGAAATTTCACTTGTATTATAACTGAAAAGAAGTACAATGCTTGGAATTGAAATAAAATAAAATTGCTTAACTTGAAAATACAATACGACTTGAAAATTAAACTTAAGAACTAGATTAAAGGCTTACAAGCTATCTATTTATACTACTTCCAAGTCTTCTTGTGCTATCTTTCCTTCCTTCATCTGTGTTTCTTTGTAGAGACAAAAACACAACTGTGCTTGTTGTGTGAGGTGATTTTAAGACTAATCCCAGCCTTCAATTTCTTTTGTGCTTCTTTTGAGTCAATCACGGCCATCGAAAAGCTTTGAAAGTGGTGGGATTGCCAACTTGGCAACTATACATGGGGAGGTAGTGATAGTGGAGGCGGGGGAGATGTTTTACCCAAGGTGTTGTTGGTGTTGCAGGGTAAAGATGGGGGAAAACACCCGTGATTCGTTCTTGGGTTTAGTAGTTGGGGATAAGCAGGGTAAAAGTTTGGGGATGGGGCAAGTTTGGTCCCTCAAAGTTATAACTGTTTTTGCAAACTTGTTCCTTGTGTGGTAAAGTTAATGAGGTTTGACATAAACGGTCCCTCAAGGTTACTTAAGTTATTACACTGTAAGTCCTTGTGGTGTAAAACTTTGTTGGATTGGCAAAACTAGTCCCTCCATGATATATGTGGTCATGCAGATTGAGTCCTTGTGGTATATAACTTAGGGAATTGGCAGATTTGGCCCCTAAGGTTATAAATACCACTTTTGTCTTTAAGTCTTTGAAATCCAACTTTAAGGACTTGGCAAATTCAGTCCCTAAAGTTGTATTTTGGCTTTTGACTCTTCTTTGAATTTGTCGGGGTTGACTTGGGCTTTGACTTTCGCTTCTATTCACGCTTTTTTCATTCTCGTGCTCAGTTTTGTTGTTTTTGTCCTTTTCTTGAATGTCCGTTTCCTACACAATACATTTGCAAAACAAACATATATTTGGCATTTTCTGTCTGTTTTGGTCATTTAGGCTCGTTTTATTTGGTATAAAATATGTGTGATTAAGCACATATTACCCATATTGATGGTTCCTTTTAGGTAACAAAAGACTCGTTTAACCGTAATTAGGTGCTTGTCGGTAGGCCTTGCCTGGTACCGGGCACACATGCAGACTGGAAAAATGTTATACGTCATGTTTGCATAAGTATCAATAAGGAAGATTAAGAGTAAGAGAGAGGAGGCTAGATAGTTTTTTTACACATTTTCAATTTTTATAAAAGAGAGGGAAAAGGGGGAAGGGAAGGATACAAATGACAAAAGCTTCTAATCATAGTGATTAGAGGAGTATTTATACTAAGACTAATCCTACCTTTATACTTTGGATATTTGGTCAAGATTTATTTAAGTTTGACCAATATTCCTTATTACATGAATAAATAAACTAAAAGTACTTAGTTTTTACATGACCAATTCATTATTAAATAATTAACAATTTTTAATCTTAATAATCTCTCATAATGGTTGATTATTTTTTGATGCTTCATCGTCTGTAGAATTGGTCTTCCATTCAAGAACGACTCCTACCTTCTCATCTTTTTGCGATACTTTAGATGCTTCATAATTTCTCTTTCATACGCTTTCATTATCTTGAGGTCTAAACTTCCAAGCAGTTGAATCTTCTTTATAAACTCTGTCTTAAAGATCTTCATTTTTACTTCTTTCTGCATCTTTTCCAGAGTAGCATCACAAAACTTTGATATCTCTTCTAGATCCATAAATCTCTTCTCGCTCTTGTTGTTCAAGTAAATCAAAACCATAGTTGGTTTGTCTGCAATAAAGAAGGGATCACGTGCTTTAATATAAGGGAAGGTCAATGTTGGAGCAGTGAGGTTGATCTTGATCTGCTGGCTCTCTATTCCCAATTCAAAGTCATGAACTCTCTCCCAGATTACAAAACTTTTGATGAACGTCAGTAGTGAATTCAACAACTTGTTCTTACGGTAGCTGACTTTCTTGTTCAAACAAAGATAATACATATCTTCAATATCATTCTTGTTCAGACACTTGAAGTCAGCCTCAAAAAAGTAGTATGGTTTGTCATTTTCTCTTATCATAACAATTCTTTTAATGAAATCAAGCCAGAATTGTTGATCAGTTGTAACTTTAACGACTTTAATAATACCATAATCAGAGAAAACTTCTTCTGGATCATTCCTTACTTTCTTGTGCCTGATCTAGTACATTCTCTTATGCCATGTGTCTTTCCAGTTTTAAATTAACAACCATGCTTTTTATTGAATGTCTTGAATTCTTTCTTTGCCCATCTATTCATCTTTTCTTCAAGGTCTTCTTTAAGAAATGAAATTGCATGAATCTTATGAAGTTAGAGCACATACCATTTCTCCTTAGTATTCCTATTCTTCAAGAAGAATAAGTCTTTGTTGTACAACTACCTTGGAGGTTAATTCGGGGTCCTTTGAGGACCATAGAAAACAAGAGCATCTGGATTTGGTTGCTTCAAGTCCTCCTGTCTACTTTCTCAAACAATTTGATTCTCCAAATAGTTATGTGCTTGTTCCACATGGTAAGCATATTCCTCAACATCTCTGAACTGATTGCTTAGCATAGATTGTAGCCTCTACTCTTTCACGATCAAATATTGTTGGCACTCGTTTATCAACATTCTAAAACTCATCAATCAATTCTGGAGTTTTATCATCTAGAATCACCTTATCTTCATCAATTACTAGATCATCAACCCATGCATCCCAATCTTGTTATTACTGTTGTCGTTCTGATGGAGATGTGTTTCATGCTTTCTTAGATAAAGAACCTCTTGCAGACTTTGAGCTTTTCAACGTCTTTTGCCTTTTCGCACTTTTCTCCCTCTCAGGAGGAGCATCTTCTCCTTGATGTTCATCATGATCGCGCTTGCGAAAGGCATCATCCCTGCAAGAGCCAGCTGAGGCTGAAGACTTTTCAAACTTAGCCTTAAGATCATCCTATAACTTTAGATCAATAACTTAAGCTTGAAGATCTGATTTCATCTTCAAATAAAGTTGTTGCTGAAGATCAGAAATTGTTGCAGTGTAAGCACTTGTTGTTAGATGTACATTAAGAACTGTGTTTTACATATGAATCCTAAAAATTTCTTTAATAATCTTTGGTGCATGAGCAACAAATTCTTATGAAATTAAGGCAGGAACTATTATAGACTCTCTCTCTTTATTGAAAGCATTGGCTACTATCTTTGGAAGGTTGTGAATGTTAGTAACATATTTCTTTTTCATTTGCTGCATCATAAAACCTTGATGCCTGCATATTCTTTTGACAACAACTGGAATGTGTGAGTATCTGCTTGAAGTAGGTCTTGGTCAATCTTGAGATGGATTAGCGGGTGTAGGTGAAACAAAAACTGTCAATTCCTGAGTAATCGCCTTATTTGAAGATAAGTCGATCCTAGGGGATCTGGGGGTGAGAGAATGGATGTCTACAACTTCTCAGTCTTAATCTCCGAACTACCCGTCCTTTGAGTTCTGATTAATGCATGATCACTGTGATCATCATCATCATTATCATCATCATCATCCTTCTTATCGTCTTTCTTTTCCTCATCATCGTCATCATTAATCTTTTCTGGATTTTTCTTATGACTCTCAGGCTCTAACCTATTACCAAAATCTTCATCACTAAGGAGTACCACATTAGTAAATCAGTAGCACTGGATTCTTTATCTTCGTCTACAAGCTTTTCCACATCCTCCTCCAGTATTCCCTTCTCAATTGCAGCCATGTTTTGTTGTTCCTCATATGCTTTGGCAGTTTTATCTAAAGCGAGGTTCAGTTGAGTAGCTTCGAGTATATTATCTCGTTCTTGATCATCACATAGAGGTAAAGGAGCTGTGGAAATAGGTTTTTGCTGCTTAATCCTAATCTTTAAAGATTTTCTTGGTGAACTTGTTTCTTCTGCAGTTTGTTTTCCTTTTCTCTTCCTCTTCTGAATAACTTCATGGTTAGGCGTCTTAGTGGCTCTAGGTGTCCTGTATGTTCCTTGGGTAGATTCAACCAGTTCTAGCTGAATCATTGGAACCTCTACCCCCTCCATACTTTGCCTCATTATCCTTATATGCCTGTGCACCCCTCATTGCATCAGTTAGTAAATCATTTGGTATTAGCATCAACAGTCACTTCCCTAGTAGTATACACACTCACTAACGGAGTATCATCTTTGATGGTATGATAATCCTCTTCAAGTCTCTTAGGAATTGACTCAAACGTCTCTATAATATCAGCAATGATGAGTTTGGTGAAGCGAGGATACTGAATAACATTCTTCTTTTGCTAGACATAATGTAGGAAGTCCCACTATAGAAGACTTGCATAGTCAACATGGACTTTGTTGAATACATCGTAAAAGATTTGTAAGACGTTGATCTTTATTTGGTCATGGCTAGTCAACCTTGATGTGAGACATCTGTTGAAGACCTTAAACATTGTCTGCGTTGGCTGTGCAAGGTTCTTGGTAAAGAACCCACTTCCTTTGTTAAGAGGTCCTTAATAGCCAAGTATCATGAGAAAAGGCTTGATGTAATAAAATTTAGCTGGTGGAATGAATGGTTGTTCAGGAGTTTCCACAGGAAGCTTGAGAGTAGCTGACTCGCTTCTTCTCACCCCTTTTTATATACCAATAAATATAAGTACACAACAAGGATCAGAATCCGCGAGACCAATTAAACCGAAAGTAGTA